>JAODAL010023915.1:0-61699 GCA_025379985.1 Phyllomedusa bahiana | reverse complement strand
AGTGGATTTTCTCCCCGGGTTAACAAGAAGGAGGAGCAGGACCAGCTGGAGGGGGGTTTGTTGGAGATGAAGGAAACGAGGCAGAAAACCCCCCAAGCACCAGGGCAGTATTCAGGGGAAGATGGGGGCATGGAGCCCCCTCGGAGTCATTTGTGAAAGGGGCCCCCAAACAAAAGGGCGTTTTTGTGGCTAGGACAGCCGAATGGGTATTACCCCGGGCAGAGGGATGACTTTTTCCCTTCCACCCTTTTGGGACCCTCGCTACCGGCCCAAAAAGGGGACCCTTTTTCCCAGCTTTTTGAGAGGGGGGACAAACCAAATACTTTTGGGGAAATCCCCAAATTTTTTTGGCCGCTCCCCAATGTGGGGCATGTCCCTCCTCTGACGGGCCCTGACCGGGGGGTTTCCTCAGTGCTCCGAAATACTTCGCGGCTCCCCTTTGGGGGGAAGGGTGACCCGGGTGGGAGCGGCCCCAGCTCCTTCACACAACCAAAAGCTTGGGCACTAAAGGAGCGCTTCCTTTCCCCCGCCTAGTGAGGAGGGCGGGCCCCGCCAGCAGCCCCAGCAGGACCTGGAGCAGTCCCTAACCAAAAGGGGTGGCCTACATGGACGGGACCCCTGCCACCCCAGTTAAAAGTTCCGCGGGAAACTACGGGGACACCCAAATTTGGATTGTGGCCGAAAAAGCCGATTTTTGCGGGTTGGGGGAAGAATTTTCCCTTCCTGGCCAGTAGTGTGGCATCAGAGCGGGTGTTAAAGTCCCGGGGGGGGGGGGCCACGTTACCCCAAAGGAAAACCCCCGTTTGCCCAAAGGGGAAAAAGGGTGGAACACTGACCTTTGTCAAGATAAAATTCAGGCGTGGGATGGGCCCAGGATTTCCCACCCCAAAATTTCCCTTTGGGGGCGCAGTCGGGGTTCAAAAAACCCTGCCTCACCCACTTTTTCTATGCCCCAAACCCCGCCTAAATGCCCACCTCTACTGCCATTTTTCCCCCAATCGGGCCTCCCACCATCTTTACCAGGGACGGGTTTACTGCCACCCACTTAAACACTCGGGTCTTTTGTAAAACCTCTATGACCTCATGCTGCGGGCCGGGCTGTTGCTGGTGTCGGACATCCACCCCGTTTCATTTTTCCCAAATCTGGGGCCCCCTACTACTCTTTTTTCCCCAACCTCCAAAAATGTTTTGTCCCACTTTTCGGACCTCATTTGCTGCAAAGGGTTTGCTGCCGTGCCCTCCACACTTTTGTCATTGACCACTCGGGTGGCCTACTACTGTTTTGCCCCCTCCAGAATTAAATTGTGCCACTGTCTGCCTTTCATTTGGCTTGCTGGGCTGCTGCCATGCCCCCCAACACGTGTCATTGTTCCCCCCTTTTTGGGGCCCTCTACTGTTTTGCCCACCCCCAGAATTCATTTTTCCCAAATGCCTGACCATGCTGCTGCTGTCGTGACCTCCAACTGTGTTTTGGGCCCAAACCCCTGTGGCCCCTACAAACTGTTTTGCCACCTCCAGAATGTCATTGTGCCACTTTTCTGCCTATTCTGTGCTGTGGGCTCCCGGAATTGCCCCCACACTGGGGTCATTGTGCCACTCTGGGGAAAAACTACTGTTTTTTCCAAACCTCCAAATGTTATTGGGGCCCTGCCTGACCTCATGCTGCTGCTGACGTGACCCCCCCAAATTTGTTTCATTGTGCCAAATCTTGGCCAAATTACTTTTTTCCCAAACCTCCCAAAATTTCATTGTGCCCCTGGTTTTAACCTCTTCTTGCTGCTGGGGGGCTGCTGCCGTGCCCTCCACCTTGTCATTGTGCCACTCTGGGGCCCAAACTACTTTTTTGGGCCACCCCCCCAAAATGTCTTTTGTGCCCCCTTCGGGACCTCTTTCTGCTCCCTGTGGTTTGCTCCCTGCCCATCCCACTGGGGTCATTTTTTCCACTCTGGGGGCCTACTACTTTTTTTTGCCACCTCCAGAATGTCTTTTTTGGCCACGTAAAACCTCATGCTGCTGCTGTGTGACCTTCCATACTGGTCATTGTGCCCCCCTGGGGCCCTTTACTCTTTTTTTGCCCCCTTTCCAGAATGTAATTTTGGCCACTGTGACCTTTCTGCTGCGGGGGCCTTGCTGAATTGCCCTCCACACTTTTGTCATTGTGCCCCCCCCCCTCTGGGCCCCTACTACTGTTTTTCCACCCCCAAAAAAATTTATTGTGCCCCCTGCCGACCTCATGTGCGTGCGTGACCTCCACAATGTGTAAATTTTTGCCAATCTGGGGCCCTTTACTACTGTTTTGCCACCTTTCCATAATTTAAATTGTGCCCCTGAAAAACCTCTTTCTGCGCGGTGGTTGCTGCCGTGCCCTCCAAAATGTGTCTTTGTGACCCCTCTTTTGGCCTCCCTACTGTTTTTTTCCACCTCCAAAAAAGTTATTGTCCCACTGCCTGACCCCATGCTTCCCTCTGCGACGGGGACCCCCCCCACACTGTGTCATTGTGCCACTCTGGGGCCTTTACTACTTTTTTCCCAAACCTTCCAGAATTTTCATTGGGGCCATTCTGCCCTCATTTTTTGCGCTTGGGTGCTGCCTTTGCCCCCACATTTGTGTCTTTGGGTCCCAAATTCTGTGGCCTACACTTTTTTTCCCACCTCCCGTTTTGTCATTGTGCCACTCCCTGACCTCATGCTGCTGTTGTCGTGCCCCTCCACCCCTGTGTCATTGTCCACTCTGGGGGCCTAAAATGTTTTGCCCCATCCAAAATGTCATTGTGTCATTTGTCTGACCCATTCTGCGGGCTGGGGTTTCTGCCATCCCCCTCCCCCACGTGTAAATTGTGCCACTTTTGGCCAACAACGGGTTTTTTCCCCCTTCCAAAATTCTTGTCCCCACTGCCGGGCCTTTCCATGCTGCGCTGTTTGGGACCTCCACACTGTGTCATTGTGCCACCTTGTGGCCTACTACTGTTTTTCCACCCCAGAAGGGTTCATTGTGCCACTGTCTCCCTCATTCTGCTGCGTGGCTGCGGGCCGGGGCCCTCCACACTGTGTCATTGTGCCACTCTGGGGGCCAAATACTGTTTGCCACCTCCAAAAATGTCTTTGTGCCACTCCCTGACCTAAAAAATGCTGCTGCTGTCGGGGCCCTCCCCCCAATTTGTCGTTGTCCCACTCTGTGGCCAAATACTTTTTTGCACCTCCCAGAATTAAATTGTCCACTGCCTGACCTCATGCTCCCTGCTCCCTCAACCTCCACACTGTTTTATTGTGACACTCTGTGGCCTAATCCTGTTTTTTTCCCCCTACAGAATGTCATTGTGCCACTCTCTGACCTCATGCTGCTGTTGCTGCCGCCGTCACCTCCACACTCTGTCACTAATGTTGCCACCTGAGCTCAGCTTGTTTTTTTCCAGCTTTCGCTGGCCTGACTTTATCAGGCTACATTCCCGATTGAGTTTTTTGGTCATTTTTGCCCTCTTAATCCCCATGGAATTTTATAGTGAAGCGATTCTAAGAGCGGCGGCAGTCATCTGGGTGTCAAACTAAAACACAACATTGTACGAAGACCAAACCAAGCTCCCGCTGCATATTTAAGCATGGCACAACGTTCTACAGCACCCTGCAGGCTCTGTGCAGCCTGGAAATAGCTGTTTTTTAACGCGATTTGTGCCGAAGTAATTCAGACCGAAACGAATTTTGTCGGAAAATTCGGCGAAGTGACCAAATCTAATTTTTGAGAAATTCGCCCATCTCTAATTACAATGCATTAGGCTGTAAAAATGATTGTGCCCATTAGTGGTGAAACACCCAAATTTATAGTAAAAAAAATGAAAGAAAAAATTTTAAAGTGTAAAAAATGAAAAAGATAATAAGTTCAAATCACCCCCCTTTTGCCATTTTACAAATTAAAAAAATAAAATTTACAGTTACACATATTTGGTATTGCTACTTCCGAAACAGTCCGACCTATTAAAATATATAATTTATCCCATACACTGAACACCGCAGAAGAAATAAAATTCCAAACGCCAAAATTGCGGGATTTATTGGTATTTTCCCGTCCCTTAAAAATGTACATAAGTTTTATCATAAAAGTTGTATGCATTGCAAACAGAAGCGAATAAATAGTATGCTTCAGCCTGCAAAAAATGCACCTTAACTCAAGTCTGTAGGTGTTAGTACAAAAAAGTTATTGGTCGCAGAAAATGGTGCCATGGTGCAAATTTCAAACATGAAAAATGTCTGGAATTTTTTTACGGTACCAAAAAATAACGAAAACCATATATGTTTGGTATTGCCGGATTCATATCAACCTGTAGAATACAGGTAACATGTCATTTTTACTAAAGATTAAACACTGTAAAAACAAAACTTTTGCAAACATGGCGCAAGTACGGTGTTTTCACATTTTGCCCCACTTAGAATTTTTTGCAGTTTCCCAGTTTATTCTATGGTAATATGAATAACACCATTAGAAGTACATCTTGTCCCACAAAATAAAAGCCCCCATATGTCTGAGTTTTCCTGGAGGCTGAATAGGCTATCCAACTTCCAGGAAAGCTGTGTGACGCCAAAACGCTAAATTAACTTTCTTCCAGAACCGTTACAAAGTAAGGGTATGTTCACATGGCATTTTTTGAAGTGTAAATTTACACTTCAAAATCAGCTTAAAAAAAACCTCATGATTCTGAAGCGTTTTTTGAAGCGTATTTTGAAAAATCCTATCCCCCGATCATCACTGGGGAGATAGGAGAACAGATGCATAATCAAATGGTGCGGGCAGCACAGGCAGGCACAGTGATAATAATGGGTGACTTTAATTTTTCCCAGGCATTTGAACTGGGGTCACGGTTCCTGCTCAACTGAAAAGGGAAGGAAGTTCCTCAATCTGTTAGGGATAATTTTATGGGACCAGTTTTGTGGAGGAACCCACTAGAAGTGATGCTCTGTTGGATCTGTTTCCATTTCTAACAAAGCAGAACTTGTCGGAGCGGTCACGGTTTCTGAAAAATCTTGGCAACAGTGACCCCACAATATAAATTCTCATTTTAGCATAAACTGGAAAAAAAGAAAAAATAGAGCCGGAAGGCAAAAACATTTTAATTTTAAAAGGGCCAAATTTTCCTTATTGAGGGATGCAGTACAGGACCTAGACTGGAAGCAGCTATTAGCAAATAGTGATATAGAAGCCAAATGGGGGAGCTTTAAATATACTTTGGGGAAATTTATTACAAAATATATTCCTATGGGTAACAAGTATAGGCGACTAAAACTAAAAACCAACATGGCTTCTACCTTCTGTTAAGAGGGCAATAAACAATAAAAAGGGCATTTAAAAAAATATAAGTCAGAGGGGTCGGCATCAACCTTTAAAAATTATAGAGAGCTTAATAAAATCTGTAAAAAGTGATTAAAGGAGCTAAAATTCAAAATGAAAGGCAGGTGGCCAAGGACAGCAAGACTAACCCCAAGAAAATCTTTAAGCATATAAATGCCAAAAAACCAAAGTCAGAGCAGGTAGGACCTTTAAAAACCTGTGATGGGGAGCTGGTCACTGGTGACCCAAAGAGAAGGCAGAGGTACTAAATAGGCTCTATAGCTCAGTATATACTATCAATGAGATAGTAGTTGATGGGGGTGGGCCAAGTGCAGATGTAGGTGGTGCCAGTACTGTTAATACATCATCTGCTGTAATTAATTGGCTCAGTGTAGAAAAAGTCAAAGCCAAGTTAAATAAACTGAATGTGAACAAGGCTCCAGGCCCTGATGACATTCACCCGAGAGTTCTTAAAGAGCTCAGCTGGGTTATCGGTGTGCCCCTGTACATGATACATACTATTTATCTCGCACAGTGAACATGCCCAAAATTGGTGGGGAAAAAAGGACGTGTTTAGCTGCTTTGTCTCCCAAAAAAATTGGAATAGAAAGTGACCAAAAATCAATAAAATCTTCACTTCAGTAAATAAGCCCTCATACAAATCCATAGATGAAAAAGTAAAAAGAACCTTGCATTAGGTCAGGGCCAGATATTTGAATTTTCGATGTGGGGGGAGGGCACCATTTGTATTATTTGCCTAGGACACCAAAATACCTTGGTCCACCGCATGAACAGCAAATGGAGGTTTTTTTTTTTATGGCTAATATTACATATTTTAAGTAAACCTTTATTGCAAGCCACGAATAAGAGGTTGTTATTTATTTTATTTACCCCCTACCACTCTTCTGCTTCACAAGGGAGTACAAACCTTTGGGTTATGGTTTTTTTTTTTATTTTCAAAACTTCGTCCCTTTTGATTGACCCTCCATTTCTTGGTTTTTTTACCAACAATGGGTTGACACCACTATAATCTCCATTTTTATTTCTCCCATTTAGGGTTGCTTGTTTCAAGCACCCAGTTGCCGTTTTTTTGGTGCGTTTTTTTTGATGCTTTTTTTTTTGTTTTATAATCGCATTTTTTTTTTTTGTTGCGAAAAAAGGACAAAACAGCAGATTTTTAATGTCCATGTTTATCATTGGCCAGCCACAAAAAATTGCCGGGGCAAAAAAAATTTCAAGGTTAAATATATGGGCGATTTTACCGAGATTTTTTTGTCACAATTTTTTGTGCCATCGGAATGTACCACAATTTTAAGTTGCTGTGGCCCTTTCCCTGCAAAAAGCCATAACACTAGCAATCGTAAAGCGCACTGGTTTTTGTCACAAAGTGCCACCTTCTTATGCTCCTGCAGAAGGATAACAGAGGGGGAAACAAAAACCATCCTAAAATACCATTAAAGATGCCCCCGACAGTAGAAATTAGGATGACAACAACAAGCCAGGCCAGGGGGTTGTCCAACCTGAGTCCCCCCCCTCCCCAATTTTAACAAGGCACAATTCCCTCAAACCGGAAACACAACCAACAAAATTTGAGCGCAACCGCTTTTTGTGTTGTTATTCAGGACAAATTGCAATGCCAATTTTATTCTAAATGTACCCCCCGTTTTTTTGGTTGTTTTTAGTAAAATATTTGTTTATTACACTGGGTGAAAAATGGTTTCAACATCTCTGGGTCCGATTTCTGGAAAAATCCTTTCACTAAAATTTTCTGTGTCAACCTTCCTCCTTGTTTTTATTCATCTCCCCACCCTTTTCCAAAAGAATTATTACTGAGACAATTTAAGTACATGGCGGAGGTGGTTTTACCATTCCAGTATTTCTCAGCTGGTTTTTGTCCCCTTCTGCACTACAACTTAACTGCCCTCTTGTCAGCACTGATTTTTGGTTCACATACGCGAGTGACCTTTTAGGGGGGGTAAAGTTTAAATTTTTCTAAACCCCTAACGTTGTTAAACACCTAAGGCAGTTTTTAAGTAATAAAATCCTGCTTTGTTTTTGAAGCATTAAACTTTGAGGAACTTAAAACAAAACACATGAAAGATTTTAGAGAAGATGTTTTTTTCCCATAATTGTACTTCGCCCTCTAAGGAAAATTAATAATTCAGTTTACTTTAAAGCGAAGATACATTTTATCCCATGGGAAATCCTGTTTACAGGTCTTTGTCCCCCCTAATCTGCTTTCTGTTTTTAATTCTGTGTCCCAACCCAATTATGGGAGGCGTTTTTTTCTCTGGTTATGGAACACTCCCTGAGGTGGGGGGGTTTAAAATGTACCCCCCCCACCTAGGGATGTGTGGAATATAAAATTGTTTTTGGTGGATGTTGCACACAAGAAGAACAACAGGTACAGATTTTGCAACAACATAAACAAGGCTTTGGGCGAGGCCCTAGGGCCTCAAGTATATGACTCGTAACTAATTATTAAATTGACACAAAAAGACATTACTTATGTATACTAAGTTTTTTTTTTTTTTCCTTGACAGAATGAAAAAAAAGAGTTATTTTTTTTTCTTAAACCACCAAACAAAGATCACATTAAGGCTGCCAATGGCTATATAAGAATAAGGATTTTTTTTTGAAAACTAAATTATGTCAACAGGAGCCTCCCAGAAGGATATTGAATTAAAAAATGTTACCATCGCCTTTTAGAACATTGTACACACATAAATTTTTTTTGTGTTACAACTTTTTCATGTCCTAACTTGTTAAATAACTAAAAACAGGAGTTTTTGTTGTAACAAAAAATAGTATGGTAAACCAATAAAGTTTTTAAAAAATCTGTTCACTTGTTAAAACTCCATACCCAAGAGTTTTTCCCCAATTCCCCTTAAAAATGAAAAGGCACCTAAAACAGACAGGAAAAGCAAATCCCCATATGTTTTTTTAATACCCCTTTACCGTCCGAGCCCATTGTTTTTTTGGCCTCTTCTGACAGAGCCCTATTTTTTTTTTTTGAAATCTGTTTCCATGTGGGTTCCCAAACTATGTTATGTTTGAAAAATAACTTTTTTACCACCTCTTTAAACCCTATCCCCTATGTGTATTCGAAATTTGTTTTACTTCGTGAACACATTTGGGTAGGCCTATATGATTGTTAAGAAAATTTTTGTCCAAAAAAAATGATTGTTTTTTTTTTATTTTTTGTTGTGAAAAAAATTAAATCAATATCTAATGGTTAAAAAATTGTGTAAAAAATTTTTACCCAATTTTTCAAAACCCCTTTCCAAAAAATTTCCTGCAATGTTAAACAGATTTAAGTTTATTTATTTTAATTTCCACTCAAAATATTTTTTTAATTAAACTATCATCTAACCATAATGGTTCCTGTGGGGCCTGGAGTTTTGGCCAAAATCATTTTTTTTTTTTTAACAAAATGTCCTTTTTTTTATTTTTTTCTTCTACGGACATTTAGGGGGGCCTTTAATAAAATTTTTAGGTAGTAACAATTTATTAACATTTTTCAAGGAAAATTTGCGCTATTTACATTAAATTTTTTTTTAGGAGACCAGTCCCAGTTTTCTAAGCGTTGACCTTTTGATTGCCTGTAAAAATGTTTTTAGATACCCCCCGATAAATGACCTCGATCTAAGGAAAACTACAACCCCCTTAAAGTATTCCCAAAAACTGCATTAGAAAAGTTCTTTTTATTACAACGCATGTAGGTTGTTTATGTTTCACAAGAAAATTAAAGCAAAGTGGAAGTGAAATTTGTCTAAAAATTTTCCAACTATTTTTTTTTTTTGGCAGATTTTCAATATATTTTTTATGTCAATTATTGACAAGAATACGGATTAAAAATGGTGATCAAGGGAAAATGCCAAATTTAATATTGGGATTCCCCATGATTTCCCCCTGGCCGCCCGTTTTTTTTTCTAGAATTATTCCCATAGATGTGGCCCCCCTAGTGGCATTATTTTTTTTTTTGCTCAACCTCAAAACAAAGGCCCCCCAGAATAAGAGAGCCCCCCTACTGGACTCTGGGGCCCGCTCCATTTTTCCCCCGAATATAACAATTTTATTTAGGGGCCATTTTTTCCAGGGTTTGCGGACCCCACCCTAAGTTATTTTTTGTCCACTAAACGTAATAAAATACCCCCCTAAAAGAAAGACCCCCATAATTGGAAACTACAAAACCCCTTACGGAATTTATATCCCAAGAAGTGTAGTGAAGTATATCCTAAACCACCACAGGCGTTTCACAAAATTTTTTTTTTTTAGTCGTTTGGCCCCTCTGAAAAATAAAAAAAATTAATTTTTTCCAAAAATCTGCAATTTTAGCTGAAAATTTTTTGTTATTTTTGTACATAGGAATCTTGAAAAAAGACAACCCCAAAAAAAATTTTTGGGTTGTTTTAACGGCAATTTTCCCTTTGCAAGTTTGTTCGACATTACCCTACATTGTTGGGTTTGAGGGTAAAAACCCCTGCCTTGTTTTGGGGTCGCCTATGAAGAGGGGGTACAAGGCAGGAAGCCGCTTCAATTTTGGCTTTTTTGGCCCGCACAGAATATTTTGGTGGGGGCCATGTGTCCCCCCCCCCCCCCCCCCGCCATCCCAAACCCCCAAGTGGTCCACTAAAACTTCGTGTGTAACCCCTTATTCCCAGAAAGTTTTTAATTGCTCCATTTTTTTTGGGAAATTCAACGCCCCCCTTCAAGGGATCTCACTAAGAGTGTAAATTTTGCATTTTTTGGTGTTGCGACAGTTTTTTCCGTAGTTTTGTTTTTTTTTTTAGGCACTGGTCCATGAGGGAAACATGGAAGGGTGAAACGCTAAGGTGTATTTTCCGCCATTGTTTTTATTGGGCTAATTTTTTTTACAGTAATAATTCGCCATTACCGGAAAAGAATTAAAATTGACCGGGAGAAATAAAACTTTTTACTAATGGGGGTTCGTACAAATTTACAAAGTGATATAAAATTTTTTTATACAATATGTGTTTTTTTTTATTTTTTTTTTATTGATTATTAAGATTACTTTTCTTTCTTACACCTAAGAAGCGAGTTTTTTTGAATAAAGAAAGTTGTTTTGGCGTTTTTTTTATTAAATTGTCCTATTCCGGACAGCCATAGCTTCTTATTCCCCTTTTAATTTTTTGTTGAATATGGTACTGCTTGTGTTAGGGCTTTGTTTTTTTTACAGAGATGACTTGGATTTTGTTTGTTTTTTATGGATACCAATATAACGGGGGCCATAATGGAAAAATGCCCCTTTTGGATCACTTTTTTTTTTATAAGGGTTTTTTGTGAAGCCATTTTTTGACACAAAAATCGCAATCCTTGGTAGTTGTGTTTTTTGTTTTTTCTAAATTTTTTTTTAATTTTTTTTACAAGCGGTCACTGTGGGGCTTATTAAATGACATGCTAGTTTTTGCTCAGCAGGTATTACTTACGATTTTACAGAGCGAAAATACCCGACCATTCATTTATAGTTTTGTTTTTTTAATGCGTTTTACTGCTTTTACACAATAAAAAACCATCATTTTATATGAGACAAAGGACGCAAACTACCGTTTTTTTTTTTCTTTGTCTTCTTGCGCAAATTCAACCGCAGTCGCCCTGGGAACAGAACCCCATAAACTTTTTTTTTTTATTTGTTTCCTGAGTGTTTTTATGGAGCCTGTATAATTGGACTTTTTTTTTTTTTGCGGGAATTGAGGTTGAACGTTTTTTTATGGTAAATTTGTGTGGGGGAGACCCAAGACCTTTAATTGAATCGCTTTTTTAAAAATCTGTTTTTTTTGTTTTTGGAAGTAGGGTGAATAGAATAAACACGTAAACTGGCAACATCCTAGCAAGTTTTTTTTGTTAATTTTATTTTCTATTATTTTTTTTTTATTAGCGTATCTCCTCCTGCCAGTCTATCCCAGTGACACTATTAGTTTTTTTTTTACATCCCTGTGGGGTTTGAAAAGACGGAGTTGTGTAACGGTGATCGCCCAATTTTTCTGTACTTTTTTTTTTTAACACAATGAATACAGCAAAATTTTTTATTTGTTTTTTTTTTGAAAAAAAAGTGGTTTGATTATTTTATCAATTCTGTAAAAAAACAATATATTTTATTTGCAAATTTGCTAACATCTTCTAATCACCCAGAAAACCCTTTGTTTTGTTTTTCTTCTTTTTTATTTTTCCCGCTAATACTATAGCTGTGTAAGTACTGATTCTTTCTTGTATTATTTTTTGGGCCGGTATGAAAAACTGAGACCCGTTGAATTAAATCTGGCATCACCGGTATTCTGATCAATCATCTTTTTTATGAATGTGAGTTTTATTTTTGATTTCCTTATTTTTTACTCCCATTCTCCTTGTGCTGGCAGGGAAATTGAATCAAAAAAATCTGCTAACATTTCTGTGGACCTGGTTTTTTTGTTTTTTTTTGGTTTTTTTTTTTTTACTGCGTTTTCACCGTTTGGAACACGGGTCTTTTTTTAAATTTTAACAATGACGGTATTTTATACGGATGGTCCCCCCGCTACGCAACCTTCGCTGGGGCAGGATAAACCAAAATATGTGTAAACTTTTTTAGTTTTTATTGTTTTTGATCGTGTTTTTTTAGGGCGTTTGGGCGTTTTTGTAAGGTGGAAAATAGGGCGATGTTACGTTTTTTTTCTTATTTTTATTTTTTTGTGTTTTGTTGCTGTTTTACCTTTTCCTTACACTTTTTTTTTTTTTAACTGTTTTTCAACTTTTTATTTCACTTTCCCCCCAGGGGAAATGCAATGAATCGAATTTAAGTGTCCCCCAAGAATTCAGAATTCCATGCGCAATTAGGAAGATTTCAGCCAAATTAACAAGTTTTTAATAGCTGGTACCTTGGTACTTCGCCCCTGACAAGGGGCAAAAAACCTGTCCCCCCTGTCTCCACTGCTGCCCTCCCACAATTCATTTTTGTAGGCGATCGTGAAAACGTCCCCAGAACCCAACCCGGTAATCAATTGGCTGTCCCAATTGTCCAGCAATCCCTGTGCCTTGTCCCCTGGTAGGAGACCCGGTAAACAGGCAGCTTGACGCCCGTTTACTGCCCGGCCCGAGATCGGCGAGGGGCAAGCAGGGAAGGCTCATACTCACAGCCTCCGCGCCAGCCGCTATGCTCCCGCGACCCAAAAGACTGATTGGTCCGCGCCGAACATCTGGGGGTTAAATTTCCCCCGCGGCCGAGGGTAGGGTCGCTAAAACCTCCTCCCCCCGGCCGAGGGGTGATGCCGGCCTAATGGATGCCGAGCCGGTAACATAATAATCCGGCCAGGTTTTTCCATGCCGCGATCCCCGTTGTCGCGCGCCCTCTCATCTACAGTGGAGTGAGATGTTCCGCCCTCTTCGTTTGGAGGTACAGCTGCAAGAATCCGCCTTGGGACGGTACTCAACGGGGCCTACGCACAACTTTTGAGGTTGCTCGGAATAACCCTCTTAACCCGAGCAAAAAATTTGCCCGTAATGACGAAAAAGTACGACAAAAAAATGGGGTCGGTAAAGCGGTTTAAGAGAAACAGCATTTTTCCCCCCTGTCCTAATAAAGTTCCTTTGGTGGAGGCTCTTTTGTGTAGGCGAGGGGTGCCATATACGTTTCCCCATATATGTCTACAAAACAGCCTTGGGCCCCTCACATGGCTTTTAAACTGGTGTGGTTTTTACTAGCAATAGTCTTTTGCCGGGTAATCACTTTTTTTTAAAAATGAAAAAAAAGCAGGGAGAATATTATTGGGAAAAAATTTTTGGCAGACAGGAACAACGCCCAATCGCCCTTGCGGGTCGTATGCCACACCACCCGGTTCCACCCCTAAACTGCCATAAACGCTTTGGAAGAAAAGGCCCAGGTAAGAAGCCCCTTATAGCCCAGGTATGTAACCCCCATAAGCCTATGGTTAAGTGCCCCCCTTACAGGCAGGTAGATTGCCCCCTGTGCGCGTAGCCCCCAAGTAGAGGAACGTCAATGGCCCCCCTCCTGTAGACGCAGGTAGTGCCCCCCTTTTTTGTTTTTTTTTAGCCTGGGTAGTGGCCCCCCTATTGGTTTTACCCAGGGTAAAGTGTGACCCCCCAATTTGTTTGCCATGTAAGGTGCCGCGCAATTGTTTGCCAAGGTAAGTGCCGGCCCATTGTTTTTGCATATGCCCCACCCTGACGCCTCTTTGTTTGCCAGGGTAAAAAATTTTTAGCCCCCATTTGGTTTGCCCTGGCAGTATGCCTCCCTCTGTTTTTTGCAGGATAAATGCCCCCATTTGTGCCATAGGTAGAAGCCCCCCCATCCCTGGTTTTTTGCCATTGTTTAGGATGCCCCTCCCCTGTTTTTTGCCAGTAGTTATGTCCCGCCCGTTGTTTTCAGGGTAGATGTCCCCCTCCTAAATTCCCCCCAGGTAAGTGCCCCCATTTTGTTTCTGAATACGGTAAAAAATTGCCCCATCCTGTTTGCCAGGGTAGATGCCCCCCCCGTCCTTGTTGCCCAGGTAAAAAGATGTTCCCCCTGCCTGCTTGCCAGGTAATTTGCCCCCATTGGTTTGCCATAATGGTAGTGCCCCCATTGGGTTTGCCCCTGGCTAGTGGCCCCACCATTGTTTTTTGCCCAGGCATGAGACCCCCCATAGAAATTTACTAATAAAAAAGTAAAATAATAAAAAATCCCACTTTTAACCTCCCCAGGCCCTTTCCTGCTGCCACGCGCCCGCCCTCCCCAGAACCGATCTTTCCTCGCGCGGCCGTACAGGGAAAAGTGATGACACAGCACCCGCGCCGGTCTACTCCCCCATCACACCCCTGGAAACCCAAAACCGTGTTCCCACCTTTCCCCTTGCCCCCGCTGAATCCTGTAAAATGTTACGAGCGGCACGAACCGCGCCCGGACAAACAGGGTGAAGGGGGAGAGAGGACAACTTATCCTTCCCCCTGCCGTCCAATTCACTCCCACCTTAGCACAAGCGAGAGTACCGTTTCCCGGCTGGGTTTGAAAGAGCGCGCCCCCCCGCAAGCGCCCCCCGATACAACCCGGCCCCACTGTAGGAGCCCGGCCACGGTGTGCCCGCCAAGAGTAAGTAAGCGCACTACGCGCTACTCCTTGAGTCCCCCGCCGCGCCGATTAAAGACACCCCCCCGCCTGATGGCCGGGCAGGGAGGAATGTCTCCCCCCAACTACCGTCCCGCCCCCCCGGAATGCGAGGCGGGAAGGGGAACCTCCAAAAATAGGGCAGTAGAACCGCGATTCCCCGCCGCCACAAAAAACGGAGAAGGAGATTTTGTTTTTTTTTGGGGGACAAAATCGTAAAATGGGTTTATAGGGGCACCTAACCATAAACATCTAGGTTCCTGCACTATACAGTGGGGCCTTATGGCTTTTTATTAAGAATGGGAGTGCGGTCGAAACTCGTGCCCCTTACACCTTGGGAAATACTCTCCAGACACCATCTAGAAGATGTTTAACCACCCCCCTTTTTGCTCCTCCTGGAAGGTGTTTGTGTATGGTTGTGGGGGGTGCACCCCATGGAAAACAATTAGGTCCCCCCCTGCGAGACAGGGTCTTTGCAAGTCAACTAGTGCCACTTTTGTCCCTTCTTAAGATGTGGAGAGACTCATCGCATACACGAATTAAACTTTAGGCCACTACGACACTTTTACTTTAGACGGTGACATGGTAAAGTACGAGGTCTCGTTCCTGCGCTCAGTTTATGTCTTGGGCAATCCAAAAAATTTGTAGGTAGACCAGTTTTTTGTTATTCTATAGATTGATAATGAACATGTCGTACTCCATATCTTCTATGGCAACTATAAATGTTGTTTTTCCTGGCACCTAACACTTTTTCAACCACAACCAATCCCAAAGAATTAGAAAATGTGCCCTGTTTTTCTGGGGGGGTCTTGGTTTTATTTTTTGCACCATGTTTCTTAGAAAAACATATACCCAAACATATAATTTTTAAAAACCCAACCCTACTCCCCTAAGAGCCCTTCCTTAAAGAAAGCCATATTCCCACCCAAATTGCAAAAAAGAATGGATGAAAATAGGCCCTAATAATGTCCACGCACTTTTTACCCTTGTTCAGAATGCAAAGTAGTCCTCCCTAAATCCTAAAGAATCAATGAGTTGCCTGGCTTCCTCCTCAAAAGCAGAGTGTAAGTGAGCAATTGAACCTGATTTGGTTTAACGTGTGGGGGTTATTATGCTCCCTCTAAGATACAGTATAAAGAATCCATACCAAGGGTTTTTGTTATGTCAGTGACATTTGTGTCCCCCTGAGCCCTTTTTTGTTCCCGAAAAAATGTCTTGTTACAACATGTTAGTTCTCCCCAAAAATTTTTTCCTAAAAACAAGTTTTCACTGACCATAGGTCTGGAATGTGGCCCTCATATTTTTCTGCTTGTACATCCATAAGGCTGAGAGCTATGAGTTTGTTTTTTTTCATTCAGACAATAACTATCGTACTAACAACTGGTTTTTGACCTATTTAAATAACTCCTTTGCCCCCCACAAAAGGCAAAAACTTCATACGAATTATATTTTTTTTCTTGTCTTCTTTACTATTAACACCTTATGAAAAACCCTAGTTTTTCGTTTATTTTTTTTTTTTGCGGTGCCCCTCTTTTTGGAATGGTTCCCCTTGTTATCATCAGATTCCCCACAAGGGATAACTAGACGTTAACAATTTAAACCAATTTATGCAAGCATAGGATAATCCACACTTGTTTTTCAGTATAGAGCCCAATTGTTTTATCTTTCTCCCCTTGACCATCTACGTTAGAGGAATATTTAAGATCCTGGAAATGAAGTTTAAAGTTTGGTTTTTTACCAAAATAAGCACACAAAACTGAGTCTGTTCCCATAAATAGGAGTATTTTCAATACCCCTCTTGAATTACACATTTCATCATTTATCCTCCCATCAGTAAATTTTTGATTATGGTACACGGTGTCTTAAAGATTGGCGAAAAGACAAACCTCATTCCCGAATAGTAAACCATTCAAAGAATTTTAGGGCCAAATGTTTAATTAATCCAAACCTGTTTTTAAGTCTAAGAAAACTTACTCCTTGTTGCCCGAATAGTTCTTGCGAACCTATGGGCAAAAAAAGTGGGAGTATTTAGACCTAAACAGTCTTTTTGACTCTTACATGTTGGCCCCGAATTTTTGGGTTATCATTTTTCCAATTCTCTTTGCAGAACGCCCTTTTTAGGGGGCCCAATATTTTCCGTTTACTTAGAAAAAAGGTTTTGTGTAATTTTGGCCTGAAAACTATTGGTTTTTCTTGGCCCGAGTGATTTATGAAAAAATTTTATATTTTTTTATGTAAAAGAGTAAACAGTGTTTATTTCATGAGCAAAATCCTGCAAAAAATTGTATTTTTTTGAATCCCTAATCCAGAGAAAACTTTGTTCTATGGTGCCTCTGGAATCCCCAAACGCCTTTTTTTCTGTGTTTTTACCTTCCCAGTGATCCATATAAGAGTTAGAAAAAATATACTATTTTTAAATCAAATTTAGAAGTTTGCATTCAGCCTTTGATTTTGTTTTTTCTAAATTGAAACTTCCATCAGGATCAATTAAGAACATTGGAAGAGCCGAGGTTAGTGTCGCTGTTTTCTGAATTATTTTTTTTTCTCTGTAGAAATGCTGGCAGCCTTTTAACTTATCTAATTGGTGAATCAAAAGAACTGGTCAAGAATTTCCAAAACCAGTTTTTGTTTATTAAAAAGACCTAATTAGTGCAAAAAAATGATTTTTTTAGCACAATGGCAACCAGTTTTTTCAGTCTTTACTCTGCATTTGCCCCCCGCAAATGATTGTCCCCTATCACGTTAAGAAAAATTATCCCAAAAGCCTAAGGAGCTCAATCGTTTTTATAAGGGATTAAAGAATGGCCTCCATGTTTGGCCAAATTGAAACTTTTTTTCCATCAATTCAAGAAAAAATACCCTGTCCTCTTTTCTTTATGGGTTTTTTTTCTTTCTTATTCCTTTAATAATGAAAGTTTTTGTAAAACATTTAATGACACATTTGTGCCCACACAACCTCGTCTAATAAATAAAAAAGCTTTTGTTTTTTCTGCTCCATTTTTTGAAATAAATGAATATATTGGTGGCCGTGAGGGCCCGCCAAACTTCCGCGAGCTTTGAAATCAATTTATGTGGGAAACGAGTTTCCCCTTTTTTACATGCTGACCTGTAAATGTAGTCCTAACAATGAAAGATTTTTTTTTTAGTTAATCTTAATATAAAATTTTCCTCATTTAAATTTGATGCTACAAATTAACACCATGCCTCCCTTTGGTTGGCTTCCAAGCAACCCCGCAAGCATACTAATTTGTTTTGCCCTGGCCTTTTCCCAACCCCCCTCACCTTGAATGGTTTGAGTTGAAGCAAAGCTGCCCCTGGGACAGACCTAGCACCAGTTTGCTTTTAGACTGCGAGACAAGAAATTGTCCCCCTCATGTCAAAAGGGCAAATCGATGTATAAACATTTAACCACACATGGCGTGTAGAAAATTTGAACAACTTGAGTAAAAGTAATGTGTAGAAAAATATTAATCCCAAAAACAACCAGCGCTCAAATCTTAAGCTCCCGGAAAAACAAATGGTTATTTTACAAAATGATAAATAAATCGCCTATAAAAATCGAATTTGTACTTTTTTTCCTGCAAAGTGTTCCCCCCCACATCACTAGAGTCTTTAATACATGTTTCCCCTTTAACCTTTGTACAAAAGGTTGTCCCCCCCCTCAACTACTTTGACTCATCTCATCTCAGTCCACCCCCCTGTTTTTTTTTTTTGTGGTTTACTTCATTGGGTCTTTTTTACTGGGCTTTCTACTTTGCCCCTGTTAACAGTAAAAAAAAAAGCCAGCAGGTCCTGTAATACGTATAGGCAAACCAACGCCTGGGCCAGCCACTCAGAATCAGGATAATATCAACTAATCTCGCCCTGGCAGACTAATTAGGCGACCTGAAAAAAGACAGCTTGCATTGCCATCCCATACAAAGCGACAGGGGGATTACATCCCCACCTTAGAATTAGGTTAGGACACTGCTTCTTTAATGACTACATAAATGCCAAAAAAGGGGACACTTGTAGTTTTTTTTTTGCAAGATCTGTAACACATTACAACGAAGCAATCCGTCTGTGTTAGTGCGAGATCCAAAATCCCCCTTCAAATGGAACTCCGATGTCTTCATTTTTTTTCTTTGTCTATTTTCGATTGTTTTTTTTTTTGGTTGATACACATTTCCAATTGTTTCCTCCTCGTGCCTTTACAGACCCACTAAATACACTTTTTCTTCTACTACTTTTTTTTTTCACCTACTTTTTGAACTCTTCGAAGGAGCGTTTTTTATTTTATTTTTTTCTGGGAACAAGATCGAATTAAATTCTTTTTCTCCTATATGGTGTTATTCCACCTGTAGCTAAAAATAGAAGAATTTTTCTCAATTGGCCACAAAAATGTGAGAAAAAACCGTTACTTTTGTCCATGTTTTATTTTTTATTTTACGGATTGTTTTTTTTTTTTTAGGGGTGTTTTTGCCCCTCCCTAGCGGTAATAAATTGGATTTGTTTACCCTGTTGTAGTTCTTTGTAGGTTTGATTACAGATTCTGCGGCAAATAACCCAAAACATGTAAAGGATTTTCCTTAGTTAAAGTCACCACCTTGATAACCTTGTAAAAAAAATTCCAAAAACATTTTTAGATTTTTTTGAAAATTTTTGAGTTGGCCTGAGCCGCTATTAGTTTTTTTCACACGGACCTAATTAAACGTTTTTTTTTTGTACCAATAACCAACAGCTTGATGGAGGTGCCCATTTTTTTTTTTTTTTTTTCGGGTTTGAAGTTGGTGACTTTTTTTAGTATTGGTAAAACCTATTAAGTTTATTTTGAGGAAATATACATGGTAGCTTTTATGGGACAATTTTTTTTTAATTCCAATTTTTTAAGAAGGTGTTTTTTTTAAATTAAATAAATAAAAAAAAAAAAACGCCTCAAATTTTTCTTTTGGGCCCCCGTTTTTTTGGGGCAATGTTGTTTTTCCTTCTGATGGTTTATTTTCAGCAATATGAATATGATATACTTTAAATATAGATCAGACCTTTTTATGAATATCGAAAGCGATAACCAATAATAAGTTGGTACTGTTTTAATTAATTTTTATTTGTAAAAAATGGCAAAAAAGAGGGGGTGGATTTTAAACTGTAATATTTTTTGTTTTTGTATTATTTTGATATTTTTATTTTTTTTTAAATTTATTTAAAAACCTTTTTTTTTTTTTTTTTTTTTTTTACTGTAGAACTTTTTTGTAGTCCCCCCCCCCCATAATGGGGGCCTTTTCCCCTCCACTAGTGGGGAAAGTGACCCCGTATTTTTTTCTACAAACATAATGCAAAATTGTAAAAAAACAATAGCATTTAGGGTTGTTTTAACCAATTAGCGTTTTTTTCCCGACTAAAAACTGTCTGTTCCTTAGAAACAAGAAAAAATAGTAAACCGAAAGCACCATGGTGCAAAGCGAAGTGGCAGACAGCCCCCCTAACACAAGGCTTTTTCTTTCCAGCTGCCCCCTGTTTTAAACCACTCCAAAACCCTGCATATTTATTGTCCGCCAAGAAGGGCTTTCCGATGGAGTAAAAGATGGTTGGCCGCGGCTAACCATTTTTTTGTTTTGGCGTATGTCATTTAAGATTGCCGGCAGTTTCATAGGTTTTTTTTGCCACGCAAAGTGACACAGTCTAATAGGGTTTCAACGCAAAAACTCCCTAACCACTAAGATGTTGTGTTAAGTTTTTTTTTTGTATTTGCAATTAGGGCTTACACCCGCCCTATCTGTGTAAGTTGGGGGGAGACAACGCACGACCCCTAGAACCGTAAACATTCATAACCGTCCCAGGGTCCCCCCGTTAAAGGGTTTTTAAATCAACTAAGTTAAAAAAAAAAATTGTTTTAATTTTTTTCCAAGCAAGACTTTTTTAAGGAAAGAATGGAATTGTTAAGTGGTGGAAAATAGAGAGATGTCCTCCTGGTGGTGGGAGTCCTTTTAGAAATCTCCTGAGGAAATACCCTCCCTTTCCACAGCTTTTGTATTTTAATGGTGGAAACCTTAGAAATACTATAATATTTTGTGAATTTTTTTACTAAACTACCGTTTTCCACAATTTTACTCCTTTTTTTTTTCAGTTTTTTTTTTATGGGAAAGGAAAAAAGGATTTGATGAATTTAAAAGTGTTTAAGTGCCGACTCTGTGATATAACTAAGAACAGTCTAAGTCATGTTCTTTTTTTATTAACCTTAACACCTTCTTAAAAGCCAACCGCCTGAAAAAGCCTTTAAGTGTAACCCTATGCAAAAACATTTTTTTTTCAGTTTTTTTGCCCTCCTTCGTTTTCAAAAACAGTTTGGAGCATTATTTTTTTTAAATTTTTCTTTCTTCAAAGACCGCAGCTGTCCCCACCCCCCCCCCCCCTGACTGATAAGAGACCATTGGAGTTTTTAGAGCCGTTTTTAACTCCGCTTAAACCCGAAACGCCTGACAAAGTACAGTTTTTTTAATTTCGACCAAAACTATTTATATTTTTTTTTTTGTTTTTTTTTTTTTTGCGCTCCTTAGCATTATTCTTCCAAGCCAGTTGTCAACCCATTTTTTATCTTTTTTTTTTCAAAAGGACGCCATTTTTTTAAGTGTGCCAATGAAGGCCTGTCCATTTTATTGTCGAGGGGAGACTAAGTTTTTTTTTTTGGTTAAAACTGTTTTTTTTGGAGTGGAGGTGCATATTATTTAATGGTCTCACTTATAAAATTTTAATTGCATATTTTAACTCGTTTTGTTTTTTCAGGAGTACTTATTTTTTCTTGTTTCATTATTTTATGTCTTTTTTTTCATTTTTTTTTTTTCTTGTGTTTTTTTTTATAACACCAATTCACCATTTTTCACACTTATAACTTTTTTAGTGATTTAAATCCTACAGGTTTTATTACGGTTCGTGGTGTGTATAGCTAAACCATGCGGTTTATGGTTTTTTTTTGTGCTTGTAATTTTTTTATTCACAACTTATTTTTTTTTTTATTTAAATATTTATTTCATTATTTTATTATTTTTATTTTTTTTTTATTTATTTGTTTTTTTATAACACTTTTTTTTTATTTTTTTTTTTTTTTTTCTGCTCTTTTTTATTTATTTTACTCACCATGAAAGGTGAGAGAAACTGTTTTAACATTTTTTTTTTTTTTTGTTTTTTTTACACTTTATGTAAATAATGTATTTAGCATATTCCATATATCTTAATATAATTCTATTCTTTTTCCAGTCCTGAAAACAACAGGCCAAAGTATTGATTACGACAGCGAAACAACAGTGGGCTAGTCCTGTGTCCCACTGGCTTTTAAGTACACAGGTACAGCTCTGGTGGCCCACTCAGGTTCCCCAGAGCTGACCTGATGGCCAGCCCTTTTCCCCCGGACTCCTGGATCGGGTCCTCCCGGGGGTTTTGTTTTTTTTTTTTTCCCGAATTTACCCGACAGAGCTAGGAAACCCATTTTTAGGATTGGCCGCTGCGGGTAAAAGACCGTTAAACCGCCTCAGCAATCAAAAGTGTTTTAAAAGCACCGGGCTTAGCGGTAGAAAGGTATTTTTTTATTCCCCTTTTCCCCTCTCCCTTCCCCTGTTTTGCCCCTCCGCAGGGATGGCACTGGATCCATGTGTGACCCCTGTGGGGTAAGTTACAGTCCCGAAATACCCACGACGCAATAGTACGGAGCACCGGGCCCGCCAGCAAAACCCCGATTTGTCCCCTGTCAGCGACATCCTTAAAAGAACGTTTCCGCTGCATGAACAACTGACCAATCACCCAGCCCGACCGTTCTAAAATGTCCAAGCGGGCGGTCACCCCTTTAAAGTGGGTTTTTTTAAACTAGGGTTAAAGGGGGTTATCTTAGAGTCCAGGACCCCCTTTTAAAATGACATTTACCCGGACATCATGTCCCCGTGGGTTTGAGACTTGGGGAAACAAGTCCTACACCGATGAGGGATTTTGAGATAAAAGTTAGAGTTTTGTTGATGTTTTTCTTGCGTTGGCATGATCTTTTGAATTTGGTTTTAAATTTTTTGAAAACTTTGGTAAATTGCCGGGTTAACTGAATCGGGCAGTTATTGTTTTGTTTAAAAACCTCTCCCGCGCTAACCACAAGCGTGTGGAAAACATGCCCCTTAATTATGCGATTTACACTATTGTTTTTTTTCCAATTAATCCTAGTGGTTTTTTTTAAGAAGGAAATGAGCCTGTCCCCCAAATTTTTTCTGAGTCCCCATCGGTTGGAAATCCCCCCCCTATAGGATATAGGAAAACCGGCCCGCCAACAACAGGCCACAGAGTGGTCCCCAAGTTTTTTTGGACATTTCATACTGTAAAATGGTGACCAGTTTTCTCTATAGTGTATCCTGGATGAATTACCCTTTGAGTATTCGAGACTCCAGTATAAACGCTGCCGCAGCGTTCATTTTGTCCCCCTGAACTGGGCGTTTTAGAGGTCCAATTGCTTCCTTGTATGACTTTTTCTGTGCAAATTCCCTGGGGAAACCCAAACTCAGTACAACGTCTTTTATGCGCGAACATGCAGAAAGGTATTGGAAGATAAATTTTTACTTGAAATGAATCCTAGCAATGTTATAAGGCAGCCTGGAATTTTTATTTACTTGAAATAACACTACTTATTTTTTCCTACTAACTGTAAATTTTTTGGGCAATAAACATCGGGGGCAAGCCCACAAAATGAAAACCTTAATGTACTTTCTTTGATCCGTACTCTAGAAGAAAATAATGCTTTTCCTTCTTCTCCTCAGTCAGCATCCCTGCTACCTCCTTAATCCAACCTCCCATCTTTTTGTATTTATTCTATTTCACCTTATGCTATTATTCCCCACTAAATAACGCGCGTAGATCAAAAAGAGATTATAAAAAGGCTCCATAGACTACAACAGCAACTGGATTTCAGTGTTTCGGTGTTTTTTTGTTTGTGAACCGTGTTGCCACGATACCCCGCGCTTTAGTTTACCCTTTGGCGCAAGAAAATGGCGTTGAAATTTTTCGATTTCCCAGAGGCCCCACTACATTGAGGCTGTCAAGGAATGCCCTGAACATCGTCCCCCGCCCCCCAGCAGAATGATAACAACAATTATTCCTAGTATTTTTTCCCAATACCGTTTTTTTATTTGTTTGTCCGTTTAGGAAAAAAACCTCAATTTAAAAAATATAGCTTGAAACTAAAAACTGCCGTATAAAAAAAGTGGAACCCTAGACCCTGTATTGCCTGTTGCGCAAGCCCACTCCAATCTTGAAATTTCCCCCATTCTGTAAATGTCCCCTTTTCTTTTTTACTGACAGGAGTTTTTTATTTTCCCTAAAAACCCCCAAAAGAGCCCGTCCAGTTGAAATTGGGAAAGGACATACAGTCATTGTATAATTATTTTTTTCCGTGACTGGACAGACCCGTCCCCCGGGATTCCCGAAGCCCCGAGTCAGTTTTACTGGGGCCACTAGGGAAAAGCCCCTAAATCCTGAACCCGCGCATATTTTTTGTGGCAAAACATCGAGGTTGGGGGGTTGACATAAATATGAAGTTTCCCCCAGCAAATGGATGGAAAAAAATGCCCTGTTTTTGGACCTTTTAGATGCCGATTTTTTTTCAACTTTTTTGCTGTGGGTATAAAAACATACCTAAGATAACTCTGTAAATCGAGTGTCAGAGATGAGTTAAATAAATGGATAATAAAATTTTTGTAACAAACTTTTTTATGCATATGAAAAGAAACAATTCTAGTTGTAAATAAAGAAAATTTATTTAGAATACATTCTTTTATAAATTCATAAAAATAGGCTCCCCTTTTTTTTTGATTATCCAAGACTCATCCCCTCTCCTTTACAACCCTGGAAAAAACAAACCTGTTCAGAAAGACCTAATAGAAAACTAGGGTTTTTACATGTTGCCTATTTTAGTCTTCCATTGGAGAAGGTTACAGGGAATAAGTGAAGTCTCGGTGGCTATTTAAAAAAGGAAAGAAAAACTTTAGATTACACCCTGCTAAAAAATGAAGAAGAGTGGAGCCTAAATAAAAGGAAAGAAACCCTGGGTAAAAAAAAAAATGCTATAGAGCAGACAAAATAACAATTGCCTGAGCACAGTAAAATTGTATTTTTATGCCCTTGTGTAAAACGACCCAAAAGTAAGAATTACAAGTTTTTTTGTTTTCCCTCCTGAAAGGTGAAGTTGAGAAAGGAATATATTTTTAATCTAATACTGACTAAAAGCGGGGCGATAACCCACAGGGGAATGGCCTTTTGGGTTTCCCCTTTGGACTCCCTGGTAAATTTGAAACTGTAAATTAAATTAGGAGGATCCCTCTATTTTAAAGAAACAAGTATCTGTTTATCCAGACCAGGGGAAAAACCCACGAGAAAAAATAGTCCTTGCTCTGAGAACATTGGCAAATAAGTTCTTGTGGTTTACAAGGAGAAACAAGTATACCCTACTGAAACATTTCCAGTGTGTGACGGTGGGTGTACTGCTGCCCCTTATTTTTTTTTTTTTTCATAAAATGGAAAGCCTACAGGAGAATTTGAGTACTTACTCCAGTTGTTTTTCCCCCTCACAATTTATATCGTTAGGAATTTGTTCCCTAGATAACCTTTTAACTGGGTGGGAAAAAGAACATCTTATATCATCAGGGACACTTCTAAGAGTATGGAAAATAACAGTTTATATTTTTCAATGGTATATACAAGTAGATGAAAAGAAGATAAATGAAGTCCTCAAGAAAAGAATGTCACATATTTCGCTCCTTTTTATAATTGTCCCCCTAAAAAAAATAGTTTAATTTTTAAATGGGTTATTTATTGTTTTGTTTTGGTCTACATGTTGATGAAGAATTTTTAAAATTGAGGGTTTCCCCCAACTTTCAGATCTGTTCAAATTTTGAATTTTTTACAATAAAATTAAATATTTTCCAATAATTATTGAATGAAAAATGGGGCATAATTGTCCACCCGTCTGGGTTGGCAGAAGGACCAAAACCTGCCAAAAAAACAGGAATAATTGTTATCATTTGTGGGAAGAAAAAAGTTATCAATTCAGCCAGACCGAATTGCAGTTTTTCCCCCCGCACGTAGCGCGATATCATGCAAAAAGGCCTGTTTTAAATTGGACCATTTATAATAAAAACCTTCCAACTATGTGAGCGAGCAAACATGGGGCGAAAAACAAATTCCCAGAAAACACATTGTCCCCCCCCTGAATTTGAGAAGAAATTTTATTTTATTCAAAATTTAAAATGTGGAAAATAAATTTTGTTTTGTGTTTTGGTCAACCTTACAAAACAAAGACCTTCCCTCTGTCCCCTTCCACTCATTTAACTGGTATTAAATGCACCTTGGTGGATACTATGTTTATTCAGTTATAATAATACTCACACACACAAATCTTACACACCGTTTTATTCACGTAGGGTTGAAGTCAATAAAGTGTGATTGGGACACACACTCATATACTTTTGCCCTCTGATACAAAAATTAGATAAGGGGGGTTATCATGCCATTTAGTATTAACATGTTGGGCCACGGGGTTACCATTTTTTTGGTTTTATTTATATAAGTCATTCTTGTAAAATAGTCATATTTTGCAATAAAAAATTAAGGGGGAATTAACATCGTGTTCTAATAATGTGGGGTCATATGTGGACATGTCTACACACACACACATGTAATACATACTTCTATATCATCCACACTCACAAGGGTGAGGTGTTATGGAAAATGAGGAACGGGGGAGTGTTTTTAGTTTAGAGAAAAGTGATAAATTTTATTAATAAGACACACACACACACACACATCAATTTTAAAATTTTTTTACACACACACACACTGAGAAACACACACAGTAGTAATGAGATGTGGGGTAAGGGAATGTTAGGGGGTTGAAAAGGGGTGAAAATTGTTTGTGGATGTGGGTTGGAAAATGGTTTGAAGGGTTGGTTGGTGGTTAATAGGTGGGGGGTTAATGTTTATTATGAAGTTTGGGTTAATGTTGGATATTTGTATGTTTTTTTTGTGTGAGGTTAAAATGGGGTGGGGGGGTTAAATTGATATTGATTAAAAAGTTGGTTGGGAAATGTGGGATGTTTTACTTTGTATTTGGAGGGTGAGAATGGAGATGAAAGATTTGCTTTTAGGGAGGGAGGTTGAAATATATGTGGGAGGGGTTTGTTTGGGGTGGGGGGGTTTTGATATTGTTAGTTTATTGTTGGGGGTTTAGGGTTTTAAATGGGTGAGGTTTACTATTGGGGGGTGTGAACATTTTTTGAGGTGGAAATATTTGTTTTTGGGATTTATTGTGTATTGGGAGGTGTAAGTGGGTTTGGAAAATTTTTTTTGATTTTGGTTATTTTTCGTAGTGTTGTGGTGGTGGAAGAGTCTGGGAGGAAGGTGTGAAAGTGAAAAGGGTCGGACTTGGATTTTAGTTATGGTTTGGATATTTGTATATATGGTTAAATTTGGATTTGTTTGAATGTTGGGTTTTGTTAAAGGTGTGATTTATGTGATAGTGGTTGGGTGATTGTTTGATTTGGTGGTTAGTAATTTTGTTTTATGGGGGGGGTGTTTAGTATGTAAAACAAATTTGTAGAAGAAATTGAGGTTTGTAGAAGGGTTATAAATGTTTTGGATGTAGTAAGTTGATTTTAGGTTTTTTTTTTTTGATATAATTTAGAGTTAATGCAACTGAAATAAGATTAGGTGGGTTTGAAAAAAATATGTCTTTTACTTTTTTTTATGAAAATTGTGGGGGTGGTGGGTGTGTGTGGAGGTTACCATACAAAAGAATAATTTTTTTTAAGAACAGTATAGGTGGAAATGTTACATAGGAAGTAATTTAAAGGCGCTAACCTCAGTGCAGCCGCCTTTTTTTCTATAAATTTTTATAATGGAACTCCAAAATAACCCCAAACATTTTTTTTAACACACTTTAAAATGAAAGCAAGCTTGAATGTAAAAACATGAATTGAAAAAACCCTGTACTTTGGTAAAAATTTAGCTTCGGCGTCAATCACAAAGCCCTTTCCAGTACCATGATACAATGGCGGCCCCTCACTAATGGCTGAAAATAACCAGATACCATTTCAGAGTGCAAGGACTCATTTTTTTATGTAACCTCCCCCCTATCTCTGAACTGGTTATGTAAATCCACGATTTTGCAACTTATACTTAACAGCACCGCAGTTGGGGTTGTTTCCTAAAAGTATTTTCATATTCCTAACCTGTTTTTTTTCCTCCATTTATAAAAGTTTTATCAGCCATAAAAAATTAGAAATAATTTTTTGATTTGATGATTTTTTATGTGGGATATGAATAAGGACATTTTTCACAACCAGAAACATTTTTTTTGTGCATTTTTTTTTTTGGATGTATTTTATGGCATAAAAGTTGTAGATAACAGCCAATATTTTGGCTTTCGGTGCCCCTCCCCACCCAAAAACATCCCAAAAAACGCACCCAAAACACAGCTGCTGTTTTTTTTTTGAATGCATTTTTTTGAATCATTTTCTGCCAAAAAAAAAAATGCAAACGCAAAAATGCCACCAAAAAAACGCACTTTCGGTGGATACACCCTAAATTTTTGCAAAAAATTTGGAAAATAGCATGATTAATTTTTCTTTACACTTCAACAAATAGCATTTGCCCTACTTTAGTGTTGTATTTTTGTGTCTGTCAGTCCCACTATAATATCAATTAAAATATATTTAATTTTTTGTGGCTTTACAAAATATTTGTTTTTAAAACATCTAGAACAGCTTTTTTTTTTTTTTTCCACACTGGGTATAATGAATTACAACTTTATGCCAAACCCAACTGTACATACACAATAGAAAACCCTAGGGCCTCACATGTTGTTGAATATTTTTTCCCCCTATTAATCTATGATTTCTTTGGATTGCCTCATGAAAACCAATCGACAACCCCTGTCAATTTTCAATAGTGATCTGAAAAGAAAACGAAAGGGTCACGCTCCTGGGTTTTTGGTTTTTTTTGGCTATGGTTAAACTAGAAGTCCGTTTTAAGACCAAAAAAAACAGTTTTTTTTTTTTTTCATAAACATGTTTTTCCCCCCCCCTAGTGGTCATTTAACAACTTTGTGTGTTAAATCTCCTAGATTCTTTCCTAGAGCTTTTAGAAATTCCCTATGTGTTTTAATTAAAAACCAAGGGTGTTTTGTTAAAATTATAAATTAAAGTTTTTATATTACTATTATTTTCCAAATATACTTTTTCATACATCGTTTCTCCTTTACTTTTTTATTGCATTAGAATTCCTTTTTTCCTTCCTGTCAATTAAATTAAACCTTTTTAAACTTTTTAGACAGTGAATGAAACAACTATGGTTTTTTTATATAGAAATTTTTTTTTACGTAGCATTATTCATTATTTTTGATAAACTACTATGCAGGCCCCATTTTTGTTTCCCTGAGATGGGTCCCCCGGAAGGCACCCATCTCTTGCCCTCTTTAAGGTGATATAAAATTTATAAATTTCCCCCATAGGTTAGGTTGAAGATAAAAATTTGTTTTTTATGATTTATGGCCGCCCGGGCTTTTTTCAAGTTATACCAGAATGGTGTTTTTTAACCTTAGTGCATTGTTGTTTTTAATGTTCCCCCAATCTTTGCGCTGGCTATTATTTGAATTAAATAAATAGCTACCAAGCCATTTTTGGCCCAAGTAAAACACAATCCCGCCCTTGTAATAAGTTGCAACACCCATCCCATGTGAGCCTTTTTTTAAACTTAATGATGTTTTTTTTTTTTTCTGTATGTGGTTGAGAAGGGTTACCACTAGGAAAAACCCGTCCGGGTGCACAGAGTCCCTAGATATAAAAATTCTAACTACGTCAACCCCATTGCTAGAATTTTTCCAGGTTATTCATAATATTTGCTGTTTTAATGTTTTAAATAAATGATGACAAATTTAATTAATAAAGTGGTCCCATGTGGTTTAATAATAAAATTTTTCCTCACATAAAGGTATTTTCTCAAGCCGTGAAGAAAGGGGGACGTGGGTCCTTCCTCCCTAAAACGTTTGCCGTGATCGGGCCAAACAATGGAATTTCAAAACCTGAGTTAGAAATTTTGGGCTTGACTCCTCGTGTGCGTGCTGGCGGTTTTTCCCTAATCCCGTTATGGGAAGGACTTGCAAGATAAAAGCTGAGAGTGTCCTCGTGTTTTACATTGTTTTCCCCTAATGCCATTTTAACGGGGGTTTTTGTTTTTTTTGTGGGAAGAAATTACATCATTTGTTGCCCTTTTAATGTTTGAGATAGATAAAGTAGAATAAGAAAAAGATAATTTCTATAATCTGCCCCCGTTTATACATCAAAATACCCCCAAAATTACTAAAATGTTGGAGGACAAACTACTTAAAGCGGGTCGCAGGTGGGGTCCCCTTGCTTGTAAAAATGCTGTTAAAAACCCACTGGGACCATAATAGTGCAACCCTAATTTTATACTATTTGACCATGTTTGGTAAATAATATTTACCTTGGCTGGATGCCACAAAATAATCTATACTCCCCATAGATAAAGTTTCCACTTCACTATACTAAAACGATATTTTGTCAGCTGTGTTAAAGTGTTCCCCTCTTCTTTTTTGTTTTAATATAAATGATAGTTTATAATTTTCAATAATATCCCTTTCTAACTCTAATAATAGTAATTTTTGTATGTTAAAGTAAATAAAACAAAAATAATCAACGAGCATTTTTCTAAATGTAAAACAAAACATAACCTTTATTTTGGGGAAATTTGTTCATTTCACTCCAAATCTCTTGCAAATTTAGAATCCCTGCTATATGGATCACTTCCTAGCTGGACACTAGGAAAACCTTTCCACTTTCTTTGACATGCAGCAACTTTTGGTTAAAAAGTAGAAAGCGAAAGAATAACATATAAAAAACATGAACACAGAGAGAGAAAGCCCCAAACTGTCTGATGGGACAAACAAAGGAGTTTAATTGGCATTTAAGGTGTTTTTTGGAATAGCTAAAGGCAACTTTGTGAAATGGCAATAACCGCCCACCACAAATGACAAGAATTCTGAATTAGCTGAAATTTTTATACGCTTATTGGTTTTAGCGAAAAAAATCTGTGTAATGCCATTTAATACGATGAGTAAGCTTAATCTCCTCTTTTTCCAGTCATCTGGAAATTTCCACCTATCAGAAAGAATTGGCTTTTTTTAGAGCCAAGTAGAACTTTAACTGGACACCCCCTAATAACATCAACCATGAGGAGGCAGTGGTGTAATGACCTCACAGTGCATTTAACCTTAATTAGGTTTGAAGGGAAATGTAGAAAACTAAGGTGAAACAGAGAGTCATTGGCTCCCTGCCCTGTCAAGTAATCTTGTCAAACATGGGCTCACAAGAGCAATTCAGTTTCTCAGTGCAAGAAGCACAGAGATATCACTGCTTTGTGCTAATTGCCGCCAAAGGCAGTAGCATAAGACACCACTAATTTGTTGTGGGAATAGTTTTTTTTACTTTATTTTCATTGGTGCAAAGGAAGCACTATTAGTAGGGGGAGATAAACAATACATAATAGTTATACTGTATGTTTGCATGTTAATTTCTGCAGAAAGAAGTTGTGCCTGGAAGAAATCTTTGTGGAGCCTGGGCTGGATGGAGCAGAAACAGGAAAGTGAACAACTGTTATCAGAGAAGACTTCACCTGTGAGTCACTTATTATCTGTGACTGGACTGTATTAACATATATGGGCTGCAAAGCATCCATGTAGAATTAGTCACTGTATGGTGGTAATTTCAGTCTTAGTACAGATAATTAAGCAGTGGTTATACAGGGTTATTGTGTGGTGGTATTATTTGTCTGTTTTCTTGAAGTATTATTGGTATTACTGGCCTTGGGAGGGTTTAGTTCACTAACAGGATGATAATAATGTTTGTTCCTTGTAAACAGAAAATTGTTATAGTTATATTATTTTTGGGAGGGGGAGACAATATGCACAGTCAAGGCTTCTACAGGTGACTGTCTACTTTCAATGTTGGCAGTGCGTAGCTCATGGGTATATAAGGTGTGTGTTGTCTGCACATATATTTCTCTGCTGTTGTTGTGGGTAAAAGTAGCAATTTATCAGAGTTGCAAAAAGTGGTGATAATTTGCTTTTGCTGAAACAGTATAGTCTGTGAACTGTTTGCAAGCTTATGCGGTGAAAGTGTATCATGAGAGAACAAATGTTGCAATTTTTAATAAGTGATGTGGACACACATGCCATTGATGCAAGAGGTGAACAAGGGTGAAATAATGTGAAAGTAAACAATGGTGGTCTGACACACTAAAGTGGAGCAGCTCATCACCAAAATGAACCAGGTGGATACTAGTTGTGTGTCTAAGACAACAGTTCAGTGAAACCTGTGTATGGGGCTCCAAAGCAGATGGGTGGTTACTGTATCTCTACTAATGAAGTTGCATTGGCATACAAGTATTCAATTTTCACGTCAGTATCAGAATTGGACCTCCACTGATTGACAAATGGTGGCCTTCTTTGATAAGTTACATTTTCTGTTTCATTGAACAGATGGACACCCTGCAATCATTTCTGTAAAAACACCAGTCAGTGGTGGCAGTCTTATGGTCTGGGGAATGTTTTTATGCCATTCTCTGGGCCACTCACCCATGTGCAAGGCCCTCTCATCTGAGAGCCCAGATGTCACCTCTCTTCTCTCCCGGATCCCTGACTGTCTTTCGTCCATTTCCTCCTTCTTCTCCTCCCGTCTCCTAAAACTAAACGTGGAGAAAACTGAATTTATTATCTTCCCACCGTCCCACTCTATCCCTCCACCTGATCTCTCTATCACTGTCAATGGCTACACTCTCTCACCAGCACCACAGGTCCGCTGCCTTGGGATAACCTTTGACTCCAATCTGTCCTTCAAACCGCATATCCAAACCCTCACCTCTGCCTGTCACCTCCACCTAAAAAATATTTCCCGAATCCGCTCATTTCTTAACTCTGAAAGCACAAAAATGCTGGTCCATGCCCTCGTCATCTCCCGCCTAGACTACTGCAACATTCTTCTCTGTGGCCTCCCATCTAGCACTCTCGCTCCCCTCCAAACCATCCTTAACTCTGCTGCCTTTCTGATTCACCTCTCTCCTTGCTACTCCCCTGCCTCTCCCCTCTGCCGATCCCTTCACTGGCTACCCATTGCCCAGCGAATCCAGTTCAAGCTAGCAACCTTGACCTACAAGGCTCTTCATAACCTCTCCCCTCCATATATCTCTGTCTTAATCTCTAAATACCTCCCCTCACGCAACCTCCGCTCCTCACAGGACCTTTTTCTCTGCTCTCCTTTTATCACCTCCGCACATAACCGTCTCCAAGACTTCTCTCGTACTTCCCCCACACTTTGGAACTCACTGCCTCAACACATCAGACTCTCCCCCTCTTTCGCTAGCCTCAAAAATAACCTGAAAACCTACCTCTTCAGGATCGCCTATAACCAACATTAACCGTGTTGCACTGCTCCACCCCACAAACATGTCTGCCCCCCACCTTCTGTCTCTTCCCTCCGTCCCTGTAGGCAGGGACCTCTCTCCCTCTGTACCAGTTGTTAGTCACTTATTGTCACTTTGTAATTGTTTGACCAATGTTATTTATGTACCCGCCTCAAATGTACAACGGCCTGGAATCAAGGGCGCTCTAAAACAAATGATAATAATAATTTGTGTAGGACTTTATTCTTGTAGAGCATGTACACGCATACCAGGATTTTATTGAGTTTCTCCCAGCCAATCTATCTGCTGTCCATGCTACACATGGCAGATACACTAGATCAGGGGTGTCAAACTTAATTATACAGTCAACCAAAATTAAAAACTTGGACAAAGTTGCAGGTCAACCTTGATACTTACTGGAAAAATGTCTACAATTAAAAAAGTTTTTCCTTCGCATCAGATACAAAGATGAACCTTTTCATAAGGAAACTACTGCTCATCCCCTTCTGCTCTGCTGCGGCATGACATACACCCTCTTTACTCTCAAATAATTTTCTACCCCACTGTCTTACACACTTAGGCCCAGAGAAATAGTCCGGTACCCACTTATTCACAGTGTTTCTAATTTGCTGCCTGGCGAGTTTGGAGTACCCTGCTGCCTGCAGAGATGATGGGGCTGAAAAGGAGATGTAAGGGTTAAACGTTGAGTGTCTGGATTCCCATTTCTCTCCGTGAGCTCCTCTTATCAGTTCTTCTGTCTGATTTGTTTCTTCTGTTAGGTGGTCCCTCCACTACTCTCAACAGAAGGGAGGGGCTGAATGAGAGCAGTCTAATGACAGCTCCTAGCCTCTTCCTCCTCTACTCTGTACACTGTCTGGCCGTTACTCACAGATCAATTATAATCACACTGTTGGCCAGAATTTGACACCTCTGCTCTAGATTTTAACTATTAACTCCTGGTGATAAGAATATGACTCAGGTATCTATCTACCTATTTATCTATACACATCTACACACACACATATATATATACATATGTATATATTGTGTGTGTAGATATGTGTAGATGTGTATATTATTATATATATATATATATATATAATTATATATATATATTATATATATATATATATATATATATATATATATATATATATATGCACACCTAGCTGAGTCACATTGTATGTGGATAAATATATACATACCTATACAACATAAAAAATAACAAAACCGGGGTCCAAAATCATTCCAGGAGCCCATGGTGTTACCTGCTAGGGATGAGGGACCTAAAGAAAAAGTCCACTTTATCAATGTACAGTAATTTAGGTGAGTTAATTCTGACAAGCTCCAGCCCATTAAACACAGCTTGTAATAACACCGGTCTTTAGAGAATACCCATTAGAATATCCAGTGACAATGAAGTCTTATAAAGTCTTTATAATAAATATCCTTTCCCCAGAAAGTTTCGCTGTGCTCAAAAAGTTTTACACTGATTAATAATTTATCACCTGTAATCAACATAATTACCAAAAAGAGCTTGTCTTTAGCTTTTTATATGGAGAGCAAAGCAGCTGTACAATCAAGGGATAAATCAGGTCTTCATGTTTCCTTTGAGATAAATCATGCTCCCTGACCTTGTTAAATTTGCGGTCACTAGTGCCTTCAGTGTGCAATAAAAAAAGCTTAGACATAAGATATACATTACTGTCTTGTGACAGGAGCTATTTAAACCGAGAAACTTTACATTTCCCATGTGATAGGATAAGCATTTAGGTTGCTCATTAACATGGAAAAGTTTAAGCTTTATTCATACTTCCCATGTGTCCCTATTTTGTAGAGACAGTCCCTTCTTTGATCCAAATTGCTCAAATCTTTTAGAGTATTCAAATGTTGCCCTTTTTGATAACCAAATTATAGGAATCCCTGGGCATGGGAGGCTCGAGCAAAACCGACAGAAGGACACTTCTTCCAGAGTCTGGGACATAATACTGGCCATATCCCAGTGTTAACGCTTTACATCTCTAAAATATGTCATCATTTTTTAGGTAGATGTATTTGACCTGCCATGCATTTAGGGAATCATGGTCTAGGTGACAGATTCTCTTTAATTAATTTTTGGTCAGATTGTATAGAAATTATAACATCAATTGAGATTAATGAAAAGCTGCAACACTATTTAGAATTTGACAAGAGATTTTCATACAGTTGAAACTATACAATTATAATTGGCGGGGGTTCCAAGCTCTAAGACCCTAAAAGGGGTTGTACCTCTTATACTATAAATATAAATCACATTATTAATTGGATCTGTTTTTTTTTTTTAACAGATGTTGTAGCATCCCCTGCTGTTTTTTGATACCTTCTTAGAATGTCCTCCTAATGTGTCTCATGTAAGTGAGAAACACTGCCCTCTAGGCCCTCTAGGGTGCTGAGTCTTATAAACTGGCCTGAATACTAGCAGTTATCCTGTGTAAAAAGAAAGAATCTGGGCCATAGGACTGAGCTACAGAGCATGTGTGACCACCAGCCCTGACACGTGATGTGGATATTGTAAAGAATAGAAAAATCACAAAACAAGTAATCAACAACAATATCTAGATGCGGAAACATTTTGAAGAATTCCTATTTAAATATTGTTACATTTTGGGAGACATGTATGAAGGAAGGTGCTTCGAGGTGAATTGTCGAGTCTCGTTTTCAATGTATAATGCGCCTGAATATATGAAAGTGGTTTTTCATAGTTTCATAGTTTGTAAGGCCGAAAAAAGACAAGACGTCCATCCAGTTCAGCCTGTTGTGCTAAGGTGTTGATCCAGAGGAAGGCAAAATCCGCCAATGAAGTATAAGCCAATTGTCCTCATTTTAGGGAAAAATTCCTTCCCGACTCCAATCTGGCAATCAGAAAAATCCCTGGATCAATGACCCCTCTCCAGAATCCTAGACACTATAACTTGTTATATTATTACGCTCCAGAAATGCATCTAAACCATCTTTGAACGCCGTTATTGAATTCACCATGACAAGTTCCTCTGGCAGAGAATTCCATAGTCTCACTGCTCTTACAGTCTAAAGTTCCCGCGCCTCGCCTATGTGTTAGGCGCATTATGGACCATAGGTCCCAGCAATACCTGTGCTGTGCTGGCTCCTGCTGTATGTAGAATAAAGGGTGAGAGCAGCAAAAATAAATTTCACATTTAATGTAGTAAAAATTAAAAATTGTAAAATCTGAACAACAACATTAGTGGGTTATTTAATGTAAAACTAGTTTTAGACTCTGTTAAATGTAAATGCATTTTATAGGAGATATTTTTATATTTTTTGGGATATTATATATTTTTATTTTTCTTTTATATGATAACATTTTGTATTCCATTTAAATAATTTTATTTTGTTTAGTTTGAAAATGATCAGAAATTAGTTTTTATTATTGTACTGGCATAAGTTGAGAAATAAGGGCTATTTTTTGCCCTAATGGCAAATCTACTTCGGCTCCTCAGGCTCAGGCAGACCACATTGAAATAGGTCTTCCTGTTCGAGCAGTGATGCGCCTAGTTTTGCTGAACCACATTCATATATGTGTCTAATATTACGAGTGTGGTGTGACACGCCTCCATAACGCCCATAGAATGTCCCCAGAACACGCCTTCATGTTAGGCAAATTAGAAAGTGTTAGTGTCTTACAAACAATGCACCTAACACATTCATTAGGCGCATTAGACATCGTAGACTGCTCACATTTTACGCCAGAGAAGGGTGAAAAACCTGATCATACATGTCGCCCATTGTGTAATTTAATACAGTAAATTAATATTTGTTTGTTGGAATACCCTTTATTGACCACAAGAGCAAACATCTCATTGGCTTTTTCTCTCCACAAGTGAATGAGGTTGTGTTGAATTTGTCTGTCCTACTAATGGCCTGTGTAGTGAAAAACTTTAAAGGAACCACAGGATTTAACCAGTAATGCAGCCCCTTTAGACAGAGAATCAATTGGAATCCCAGCAGTCCCATCCCTACAAGTCAACAAGTGAAGGTATATCCTTGGGAACCTGTAAGAACAGCAATTTTTGCATTTTTCATGTTTATTTTCATAAAATTATATGAAGAAATTATAAGAAAATGATTTGCTGAAAATATAATAATGCCCTTTCAAAAAACATGTTGACTCCAAGCTACTGTTCTATAAAATACTTATTCTCACATCTATAGAAAATACAGACATGTTGGAGTAATGTGAAAAGTGTGACTTGTATTTCAGTCCATTCAAGACGCCTGCCGAGGTCTCAGAAAATAGACAATGCTATTGAATATTGCATGTACTATGCCTTAAAATGTCTTCGTCAACAATAGAGACCTTCAGTAATGAAAATTGAATCTTAATAAGATAAAATGTGTTGAGGTTAATGCTTGTTTGCAACTTTTAGCAGCAGCGACAAGCATATTAAATATATATGATATTGTTCAGTAGTTTTATGAGCTGCACCTATACGTAAAATTCATATACAGTATTTCTAGAGTTCATAAATAGTTAATGGAGATCATAAATTCTGGGTTGCATCCTAGATTTGCTACAGAGCACTCAATAAATAAAAGTGCTATTATGGTGGAGGATGAGATTTAATGAGAAAGAACATTGCTGAACATCTAATATATGGAGCAAATGTATTTAAACATTTACAGCACTGCAGACACTTTCCTCCGATACAGTGGACTGTATATATTGTACTGTGAGGCACTTTAGCATCTCTGTGGAGGATTGGAGCTGTTGAGTTCCATGAATACAATGTGATGGACCACATTATGCAATGTAACTGTATTGTATTCTGATGTATAGTTAGGTTTCAGAAAATTAATCCTCACAGGCTTATTGCTGACAACAAGGCAGCTCACAGAGCAAAAGCTTTTCTAATATTTTATTCACCTATAAATGTGACATTTCATTCTCAAGCAAAGTAAAGTCTTATTCACAATCCGCATTGGAATCTGCATACAAACTACGTGGAATCTGCATTGTATTTTATTCATGGGAATTCACACTAAGATCTATAGGATACATTTTTGAATCCCATTAAGTAGCCTTAAAATGGATTATGCCCACTGAAACTAAAACCATGTTCAAAATTGTGGCCAAATCCATAGCAAGCAAGCTGCAAATCCAAGGGTATGCCTTGGATTTCTCCTATGGATTTCATGATGGACCATTACAAGAACTGACCATAGATCATCCACAATGTGAATGGTGCATTCAATACTCCAAACACATGGGACAGAAAAATCCTATTTGGTTTTACAAGCTAAAAAAATTGCTGAGTTTTATTGCATATAGTTCCCTTTGCAAAGTTAAATATGAAAAGTGTTTCATTTCTGATACAGGTTATGTGCAGTAAGAATGATGTGTAACATTTCCTGGCAGTCTTGTATTTTCCCTTTTGAGGTCCAGTCTCTAAGGCCCCCAAAAGGGTAATACCCAGCAGTGGCCAATGTTTCATTTTTTTACTGCCCCGCCCTCACCCTCTTCCTTTCGAACTAGACAACTGATTAAATCGAGCAATACTTGTAGGGTGAGTATTCAATAGTGTTAGAGCCTACTGAATCATGGATGCAGCAGTAACCTCTACAATCCACTGCTCCACCTACTTTTGCTTTTTGGCAAAAGCATACGGAGTGTTTATTGTGCTGTCTTTCTATTTATGGAGGTGGGATGCTTCAGGTGCTCTATTGTAGACAGCATATAAGGGTTTGACTTTTAAGTGGTTATTTTATTTACTAATATGTGTATAACTCTGTTAAATGTACAGTGCCTTGCGAAAGTATTCGACCACCTTGAACTTTTCAACCTTTTGCCACATTTCAAGCTTCAAACATAAACATATACAATTTTAATTTTTTTGTGAAGAATCAACAACAAGTGGGACACAATTGTGAAGTGGAACAAAATGTATTGGATATTTTAAACTTATGTAAAAAAAAAAAAAAAAACTGAAAAGTGGGGCGTGCAATATTATTCGGCTCCTTTACTTTCAGCGCAGCAAACTCACTCCAGAAGTTCAGTGAGGATCTCTGAATGATCCAATGTTGTCCTAAATGACTGATGATGATATAATCCACCTGAGTGTAATCAAGTCTCCGTATAAATGCACTTGCTCTGTGACAGTCTCAAGGTTCTGTTTAAAGCGCAGAGAGCATCATGAAGACCAAGGAAAACACCAGGCAGGTCCATGATACTGTTGTGTAGAAGTTTAAAGCTGGATTTGGATACAAAAAGATTTCCCAAACTTTAAACATCCCAAGGAGCACTGTGCAAGCGATCATATTGAAATGGAAGGAGCATCAGACCACTGCAAATCTACCAAGGCCGACCGTCCCTCTAAACTCTCATCTCAAACAAGGAGAAGACTGATCAGAGATGCAGCCAAGAGGCCCATGATCACTCTGGATGAACTGCAGAGATCTACAGCTGAGGTGGGAGAGTCTGTCCATAGGACAACAATCAGTCATACACTGCACAAATCTGGCCTTTATGGAAGAGTGGCAAGAAGAAAGCCATTTCTCAAAGATATCCATAAAAAGTCTCATTTAAAATTTGCCACAAGTCACTTGGGAGACACCAAACATGTGGAAGAAGGGGCTCTGCTCAGATGAAACCAAAATCGAACTTTTTGGGCACAATGCAAAACAATATGTTTGGCATAAAAGCAACACAGCGCATCACCCTGAACACACCATCTCCACTGTCAAACACGGTGGTGGCAGCATCATGGTTTGGGCTTTTCTTCAGCAGGGACAAGGATGATGGTTAAAATTGATGGGAAGATGGATGGAGCCACATACAGGACCATTCTGGAAGAAAACCTGTTGGAATCTGCAGAAGCCCTGAGACTGGGACAGAGATTTATCTTCCAACAAGACAATGATCCCAAACATAAAGCAAAATCTACAATGGAATGGTTCACAAATAAACGTATCCAGGTGTTAGAATGGCTAATTCAAAGTCCACACCTGAATCCAATCGAGAATCTGTGGAAAGAGCTGAAACCCGCTGTTCACACACGCTCTCCATCCAACCTCACTGAGCTCCAGCTGTTTTCCAAGGAAGAATGGGCAAGAATTTCAGTCTCTCGATGTGCAAAACTGATAGAGACATACCCCAAGCGACTTGCAGCTGTAATCGCAACAAAAGGTGGTGCCACAAAGTATTAACTTAAGGGGGCCAAATAATTTTGCACACCCGACTTTTAAGTTTTTTATTTTTTACAAAAGTTTAAAATATCCAATAAATTTTGTTCCACTTCACTATTGTGTCCCACTTGTTGTTTATTCTTCACAAGAAAAATACAATTTTATATCTTTATGTTTGAAGCCTGAAATGTGGCAAAAGGTTGAAAAGTTCAAGGGGGATGAATACTTTCACAAGGCACTGTATATAAAGTATGTTTTGCATACAGTTTGTATTGACATTGTATTTAGTTTTACATACAGTACAAGAGTAAATATTTATATTTCCACTATTGCCACTATGTGCCCCTGTTGTAGCAGAAATCAGCAGGAGATCATGGAAGAGGCCGTTAGGCAAGGTGGAAACTATTGTGTGACAGAAGATAGTTGGATCACATGTACAGAAGATTTGTTTGGCCCCTAATTTAAAAATAAATAAATAAATAAATAAATAAATAGTTAGAATATTGTGAACTAATTAAAAAATTAATAATCATTTTACTTCCAGCCACACCTCCAGTCCCATTTCTACACTTCCTAGTTGACAATCTCTACTTCCTTGTCCATATCCACATATAGCAGGACCAAGAAGTAGAGACCAGCAAGGGAACCAGTGAGTACCACAGCAGGAGTGATTGGGGACCAGTTAGGTGTGTTCTACGTCTCTTATTATTTTACTACATGCCAAGCTTTTTATTGTTTGTTTGTTTTTTTGGGGGGGTGATCAAGGGATTAAATACTTTTATATCCTTGTTAACATTTTACAATTATAACATTTAAAAAACAGTGCCACCTAATGTGAAGTTATTCACTAAGCATCTGTGCCTTTCTGGAAATTGTAACCATCAAGATTGCTGTGGTATTGTATGTGAAACCATCTAGTAAATGTGTTTGTCTGAAATACATTGTCCTGCACTTGTCTTATTTCAAAAGGCAACCAATGTGAGGAGGGAGAGATACGAATTCTACAAGCAGTAGGATAATGGGAAGTTTATGTAAATTGCAGTGATGCAAAAGCAAAGAGCCAAACATGACTATGCAGTAAACTGTGCAAATACAATCTGTTGGCAGCAAAAGTCAAAATGGTGATCTTGGCCGGATGAAGAAGAAAAGAGATAAAAAGGCATTGCCTGGGAGTGAGCTTTAAATCAAGACCTTTTACAAGCTGAAAAACGTGTGGTAGGCAGCCTATTGTCTGTATTTACCTACTCTTGACATGACTGAGGAAAGGATTACACGTTCAGTTTGCATCAAGAGACTCTAAAGTTTCACCCAACTTCAGCTAGAGGTCAGACATTGCTTATGTATAGAGCTACGGAATTGCTGGAAACATCTGTGTGATGACCAGGGAAGTGCTTAAAATGTATGCTTCCCTAGGTAGTGAGACTAAATGCATCCTATTCCATTTAGGTATGTGCAAATGTAGTTACACTTTTTTTCTGAAATAACTTACTTTTGTGGTAAAATATGCATTTTATGAAAACAAATTTTTGTGTTACAGCCACTAAGTTACTGAACTTGTCCCTTCCCTTTTCATCTTAGCAGAGTGCCGGCGTTCAATACTGTGAGATGTATTAGCAAATTTAGTGCATTTTATGCCATTAAAATAGAGCCAAATGATAACCCCAAATCTTCACTTGATAGTATTGCCATATACTGATTGAATATCAACACACTATCAACACATACTACCACTACTGGTGATTGAAGCCTTAGAGCTATGCGGTCTGTGTTGTAGTGTTGGGCAGTGTAGGGCAGATCAGCTACCACTGTCGTTTCATAAGGCTTGTCACCTAAAAACCTAGTGGCCACCACAAATTTTGATATAAATATAATAGCAATAGATTAACTTATAAATTGAGTTTTTATTTGGTTGCCACAAGGAAACTGTTTAGTTAACAGTTGTGTGACATTGCTATATAGGCTTTATACAGTAGGTGATTTTTGAAGTGTTGGTAGCAGCACTGTATAGCATTGTTATTTAGGCAACTGTAAGTAACTGATATTTGGGCAACATAGTGCATCGTTTTTCTCATTAGGTCCTTTAAAATATATTATTTGCAGACCAGATAATTTAAGCAGGAGGTATCACACCAGGCACCAGCCAACTATGGTCAGCCCTGAATCCCACCACACAGTTAACAAGTATTCCAAACACATAGGGCGACATGTATGAAACATGGCACCGACATGCCACTTTTAAATTGCTTTAGGGGAGTTTAGGTGCCAGTATGTATAAAGTGTCTCACAGCACTTTATACATGTGTCCTGTTCTACAGCAAAATTTGTGTCAGCCCTGCCACTTTTAAATTGATATGGATTTGTTATGCACCAAACTTTAACACATTTATACATTTTGCACCAAGCTTTGGCACATTCGTGTGACTCTGGTATGACACACCCACTGCACACTTGCCGCATTTAAAAGTGTTGTGTCTAGTGCGGACTGTGTCAAGTTTGAGCGTACGACTGTTCATACATCTTTAGAACATGGATAAAACAGGTTTTTGGCCACAAAGTCAGTCAAAGCCCCGATTATAAATGTCATACTAAAAATAGCTTTATTATATGGGATCACTTTACAAAGACCAATATTACTACCATACTGAGACTACATAATATTACCAAATGGTGACTAAATAGTGTTCAGATACCAGTTCCACACAGAATAAATATCGACTATCTATATTTGACCTCTTTTTCCCTTAATTTGACCCATATCACCATAGTTTTCCAACAGATGTTTCCTTTATTTAGCATTTCTCACATATACATCTCTGGCTTTTTGCTTTTACAGAACATACTCACCTTTTCCATAAACTCCCCATTCTTTATATGGTTAAACCAATAGAGCACCTTGAACTGCCTCTTTCCTAACTCACTAGACCATGAGTATAAAATTTATTTTCAGGAAGGCCACATCCATTTTATAGTTGCTGAATGGCTAGGGTGCCAAGATAGTGATGTCAGACTTTTACCACCACCTGTGAGCTGCTGAAAAGAGCAGTGTGAAGTTGCACACCGAGACCCCAAATCCAAGGTGGCACCAGCTCCCTGTGATGACACCTCTGCAGCTTCTGCCAAGTCTGGCTGCATTCTCCAGGGCAAGTGGAGAGCTGGACTTTCTAAGTCCAGACCTTTTCCATACCTTTTCACTGTATCTGAGCTCTTGTGGGCCACATGATATGAGGAGGCAGGTCAAATTCGTCCCACATGCTCTACGTTTGACACATGTGCACTAGATGATACATTTCAAAAGTATTACAGCCCCTTCTCTCACTATAATATGTTTAAATACAGTACTCTCGTTGGAGGGCGAAATTTGAAACATAGGCCTGTGCAGTCCAAGTATAAGATATAGTTTACTATATTATAGCCTGTTTGTTACTTTGAAGAACTTCTGTCCCTCCTCTTCCTGAGTTCTTATGTGTCCACTGCTGCCTGCCTGCTTTATACTGAGCCATGGCTGCTGGTTTGTTTGGTTTTGGAGAATGTTCACTATCGGGAGAGACAGGGAGGGGGGAGAAAGATGACTTGCTTTGTGTCCCTCCTTCTCCAACCAAAAAGCAAGGATAGTTGGAGAAGCAGTTAGTAATGGCTACTGATGCATCACCATTTAGTCATGATCTAGTGGACTCCTACACCATAGTGCAATAAGTGAACCATGTTATCCACTTATTGCACTGAAGAACTACAGACATTAGGCCACAAGTGTCCAAAGCAATAAACAGGTCTGGTAATGATGTCTTATACCTTATTATCATGTAGACCTGCTCCTAGTAAATGTTCAAGAACAGATTTAGCATCTTTCCACAGTAGTGTAAGTGCAAGTGCTTTATAAACACTACAGTGGTGCTTGGCAATATCCATTTATGAACTGGCTTAATACTTAACCTCTGTACATTTACATCCCTATTTATAAGACACTTTGTAGTCCCAAACCAATCCGTCCAGGATTGCCCACAATGCCACCATAACATCCACTCTTGGAAAATCACATCCCTTTAGGGTTTCACAGGATAATATCCAAAGAAATGGGTCAGTTTGGAGACATGACAAATATTCCTCCAGTTTATGAATTTTAGAATATACAATATAACTTCAATTATATAGATGGGCTAGAAAGAGGACTCTTCACGTCAAGGAGAAATACATCCAAACATGATGTTTTTTACTACACAATACATAAAAATAAAAGTATGTTTGTCTTTGTTCTTTTTTCTTAAATTCATCAAGTTAAGTCCTACTAAACTTTTCAAATTTCTGAATCAATTTCTCAGATTTAAGTTGGTGGTCAGCCAATAGTTTCATGCAGCCTCAATGCCCACTGTATCCTGTGCATAGCGATGGAAGCTATGTCATGTGTTTCTCCAATGGAATATCCTGATCTCTTAATTATCTTGTGACTCACATGAAAGAACATGAGCTGGTTTATAATTCACTACACAGGCGGTTAAACAATTGTCAGCTTTCACATGCATTTTCTTTATAGCTAGATATCTATTGTATGGAAAGATATGATCTTTTTCTAGAGATAGAGCTGAAAAGAACACATTACTGAGCCATTGTGATTTAACATCTCTGAATAAAGAATGACAGCTATTAGATGCTAAACCAGGTGTATGCTTTCATCAGCCGCACTCATGGAAAGAAGCTGCGGTCGCTTACAGTATTGTAGGAATTCAGGATAAAACCAGCACAATACCTGAGAACTTGACAAATGTTAGTCTTATTCTAGCTTCACGAGGAGCTATTTTTACTAAGTTGCTGTGACAGCCAGTGTTTCCATATGTAATAACTTGTTAAGCAATGCAAATAAAACTCCACATTATCAAGTCAATCACCCATCCTGGAAACTAATTTGATGATAACGCAAAATTAGTCTTATGTAAACGCAAACTAGAATTTTCACTATTATGTCATATACAAAAATATGATAAGCACTATACCAAGAAAAAAAGGATTCAATACCCAAACAAATAAAAATATACAAATCTTTATTCATAATTATTCTAAAATAGAGAGAAAAATTACAAAAAACATACATCAAAAAAATAATAACAATAAGGACGACAAACTAACAATCAACAGGACAAAAAACAAGCAGAGTGCGGGTGCAAGCAAGTTCAGGGTCCTCCACTATGGGTAATTGACTTTTTTTGTTATATTGCAATTTTGAGATCTTTTACTACATGTCTTGGTTGTAGCTATATGATACTGATGCAATCATGTTTAGTAACAATTTATTAGCTATATTTATTAATTATTAGTGACTCTGCTTGTTTTTTGTTCTGTTGATTGTTAGTTTGTCGTCCTTATTGTTATTATTTTTTTGATGTATGTTTTTTTTGTAATTTTTCTCTGTATTTTAGAATAATTATGAATAAAGATTTGTATATTTGTATTTGTTTGGGTATTGAATCCTTTTTTTCTTGGTTTAGTGTAGTATTCTTAAAGTGATATTCCCCGCTGATTTTCTTTGATTATATTGTGTGTTTATACAACACCTGGTCCAATGTATTTTGGAGTCTTGTTTGTGTTAAAAATATGGTAAGTTAGGACTCGCGCACTCAGTAGAGCTCTGAGCATGGAGACTGTGTCAGTGTAAGGGGGATGTATGGCTGCTTAGTATAAAGCTAAAAACCTCTGAAAACTGTAGACTCCAGACGTATATAGATGTCCTCTCTTAAAGGGACTTTTTTTCAATGCCCAATGAAGATTACTATAATGATTTGGGTCAGATCATATCAGAGTTCTTAGTAGAGGATTTATGTACCTATGTGGCCATTTTGGCTTCATACAAAATAAAGCACTATTATAGATGTGACAAAGAATATTTCACAGAGATAACTTGCTACAGCAAGGTATTTTATCTTAGGGCTTAACAAAGTTATTGAAAAGCACTGAAAAGGCTTCTTTACCATAACAATTTGCAGGAGCAGGTGTGGGTTATAAATAGGCTTAGACAATTACTTGAGACAAAATAATGTTAACACCTATCTCTAGAAACAAAGTTCTAAAATCACCTTGACCCTCCCTTTGTACATCTTTATCTGCTGCCCTCTCTAGATTGAACTTGGTGGACATGTCTTTTTTCAACCATACTATTTGTTATTATGTAGCATAAAGTATGTAGAATAAATGTAATGTGTGACATGTCGAGCTAAGCTTTGCTGTATTTCTGTGCCATGTACATTCAGTCTAAATCATCATTTAGATAGGTGCATTCTCTCTGCATTCTGACTGTAATACTAGAGCTCCTCGTGGTTTTATGGTGCTTTAAGTTTAGTTGAATAAAGTATGGGGCTTCAGGAGTTATGGCCAGTTACACCCGGGGACTATATCTTTGTCCAAATAAGGTCGTATGATTTGAAATATACTTTTTTATTTTGGAACCTTCTCTATGTTCCCTATCACAAACCTATGAAACTGAAGAAGGGGGGAATGGATTGATTGGACAGAAAAAACAAAAGAAACAAAACAAAAAGAAGAAATAGATGTTATAAAGGATGTTAAAGGGGGTTGTTCATTACGACTTTTAGCCTGTCATGTCCCTGGTAATTTTAACGAGGGGGGTGCTTTTTTGGTCTGTCTCTTCTGCTTTCCCCTTCCCCCCCCCATCAGCACCAGCAGCTACGTAACTCATAAGGGGGGGGGGGGGGTTTGCTCTCCCGATTCACCCTGTGTGTGCCGCCTAGGTCTTTACAGGAAGGGCTGATCTAGATGTAGGAGGCTGTGAAACTGCTGTGATGCTAAAGAGAGAGGGGGGTGCTGTTTCCTTATCCCTGCCTTGCTTACAAATCTCCCCCATCCCACAACAAAAAGGGAATGTTACTAACTCAGGATGTCTCACTAATAAGGGGAAACATAAAAATATTTACATGCCTGATCTGTACGTATTTTATAGTCACAGTTCCAAAGACTATCATGATTTTAGTAAACAGACGGGTCACTGCTGCACACTATCCTTGTAAAACAGGGGAAGCAGGGGAAAACAGGGTTTTAAACCGGGGCATGGAAAAAAGACTCCAGATCCTCCCTCCCCCCCTTCCACTCCAGAAGCATTTTGTGCGGGAGGGCTCTCTTCCCATCTGTCTTTAAAAGGGGATGAGTCATTCAGACCCCGACAGCCCTAAATAAGGAAAAGGGGCAGTATATAGAGATTTTAGAAGCTGAGTAGTAATCTAACAGGGGTACCAAAACATAGGCATTGTATGAAAACTATGAAACTGAGAAGGATGGCTTGTTATTGACAGGATTAAAAAAAACAAGTCATATAAATAGCAGACAAGGCATTTAAGAGAAAGGTGTTCTGGTGGAGAGAAGTTGCACTGACAAAATAATCATTCTGTCATCAGAGATAAAATCCTTTTGTCATCAACAAGATCCAGTGACAGATCAGCTTCTGTTTTTCTTGTACGGAAAAAAAAAATCTTGCAAAAATATTTAGGAAACATACTGGTGCAGGCAAGCTCATACATCACCAAAGATCACATAAATATTACTGGGCAGATGGGAGGATGAAGAAGGATGAAGAAGTCCCCTTTTGCAGTCTTAAATAGGATTCTTTTTATTTGTTATAGGGCTCACAACTGTATTATATTAAACTTTGTAATTCATACTTATAAAAAATTATTTACCTGTCCTGCTGTGCGAAACAAGGCAAATAGTCCTGTCTTACCCTCCCCCTATCCTCTGCAAACCACTTGATGTTCATTGATTACATGGCCTCATTGAACATTTTGTCATCGCTCAGTGGGTGTGCTTTGAAGCCTGGCTCAGCTCAGGAGCACTCTCCCTGTAGTGGGTATGACCTGAGCAGAGAACAATCTGTCTGCATTTACTCTTTCCAGCCTGTAGTTTGCAAATGAATATACGTAATTACATTAGAGTAATCACAGGGAAGGGGGAACTGTTTGTTTATCTTTGAGTCCTGCTGGCAGAACTTATTAAGAGTATTGGGAGCAGAGGACAGCAGTTCAGAGCTAGGGAGTTGTGTAATGCTGTCATGAAAATTATAACTGCAGCTCTGTACAGTTAACATAGTGACACATTAATCCTAGCTATTATCATTATCATGATGGCAAGTACAGAGCTGGGGAGACTACACACTAATGTCAGTTAGTAGTGATAACAGGAAGGAAGTCCTTGATTGCAATGCAGTCTATGACTTTTAGGAAAGTGATGCTGGAAAACTATGACACTCCCACAAGCAGGAAGTTTCACTACAAAACGTGAAACTTTTGATAGATGAATAAAGAGGCAAAAGAAAATAAAAGAAACACATGATGGTAGTGGAATATCTTTACTTTTCAATATAAATACTGTTTATAGTGTTCTATAAAATCTTTAAACTCCAAGATAACCCCTTTAAGATGCATATTTAACAGTCACACACACATGTTCCACATTGACTAAGATGAAGATTTGATGTGAATTTTCCCTATACAATCGAAATGAATGAAATTCACAAAAACTCACTTAAATAATGTGAGACATTTTGTAGAAAATGGAGATTAATCTCTGGAACCACTATTATAGAAATATAATCTTGTTTAGGAGTTATTGTTCCAATATTAAGATTTTTTAAAAAAGCAACAAAAAAAAAAAAAAAAAACAGGTTAATAGCTATGTGTAAGAGGTGCAGGTTCAACTCCAAGGACCACCAGTCATAAGAGGAAAGAAGAAGTTGAGACACTGCATTTGTTCCTGAGTCTGCAGTGCCTCCATAAATGTGGCTGTACCTGGTACTGCAACTCAGTCACTGAGTTCTGCTGGGGTCTAAGGATAAAATGTCAATCTCTATCAATGGAAAAAGCTATTTAAACTGTTGGATACCTGTATGTACTATTGGTTGGTGATCCAGTCCTGGTACTGGATAGAAGTTTGACTTAGCATGGGAAAAATGGTTCCAATGGGACATAATAGTACTGAGCATTTGGGTTCTTTCTCTTTGTATCTTTGTTACATTGAGTTTCATGACAATCAAGACAAGGGATAAAAGTTCAGAATTGATAGTAAACTACATGTACGTGCTTAAAATAAGTTTTCTATAGCAAATATATGAAATGGAGAAACACTTTTGTACATTATGTTGAATAAACAGCAGTTTTCAAAATAATATTACTGAATGAATCAATATCTTCTTAAGTGAGATTTTTATAAGTAGTGTTGCAGTTTGGATTTGGCTCAATGTCCAATTCAACCCAACTCTAAGCAATTTGATTTGGTTTGATAATGGCTTGGTTTAAAAATGGTTTGGTAACATCTCAACCAAACTAAGAAAAAAAAAATTGGTATGGGACGTTCTTAAGCAGAATATTTGCTAGTAACTGAGTTATTGGTGGGGTTACTTTTTTCCTGTGCTTTTAGGGCTTTAAATGCTGTTTCACAGTGCTCCCAGTGTGGTGTCATTTCAGATTACCATAATATAGTGGTATTGCCTGTAATATGGTAACCGTGAATGATGTTGGATCAGAGGTGATGCTGCACTGGGATCCTTGCTGGACTGGGAGGACTGGGGAACATTAAAGGGGTTGTTTCACTACAAGGATTGCTTTTTATGTTAGAGATCTTGCAAAATCAAGTCACTTTGCAATATATGTCCATTAACAGCGTCCTAAATATTCCTAGATATCCCCTTCTGTATGAGCTGCATCGGCTCCTCAGTTCACTATAGCTACAGACCTGTTACATCTCACCTGATAGGCTGTCAGTGCTGGTCACTATAGCTACAGACCTGGTATCCTCAGCAGCTCATCACTGCAGGCCAGTAGTAGCCAGTAAACACACGTCTGAATTAACCCCTTAATGACCTTGGGCGTATGAGTACGTCCCAGGGCCGCTAAGGGGCTTTGCAGGGGGATCGCACCATGACCCCCCCGCACAGCAGCCGGGTGTTAGCGGCAAATCGCCGCTAACGCCCGGCAGTAACAGCGCCGGCGGGTGGCTCCGCCCTCTGCCGCTGCTTTACCCATCAGACACCGTGGCAAAGATGGCCGCGGCATCTGAATGAACACCGATCGGTGATGCGCACCGATCGGTACGGTCATCGGCACCGGCGCAGCTATGCTGCGCCGATCCGATGACCGGGCATGGTGGTGGGGAGCCTTGTGAAGGCTCCAGTCACTTACCCTGGCCGGTTTGCCCCACTTCTGTCCGCAGACAGGAAGTGGGGAAACCGCCATCTTTGTACACCCTAATGCATTGCCTATGCAATGCATTAGGTTGTATTAACAATCGCGCCACCTAGTGGTCAAGTACCACAGGTGGCCTCAATGTTACAGTAAAAAAAAAAAATAAATAAAGTTTTAAAGTACAAAAAAAAAAAAGTATTAAAAGTTCAAATCACCCCCCTTTCCCCATTTTACAAATAAAATCATTAAAATAATAAAAAGTTACACATATTTGGTATCGCCGCGTCCGAAAAAGTCCGATCTATAAAAATCTAACATCATTTATCCCATACACTGAACACCATAGAAGAAAAAAAATTCCAAACGCCAAAATTGCGTTTTTTGGTCATTTTACATCACTCAAAAAATGGAATAAAAATGATCAAAAAAGTCGCATGCATTCCAAACTGCTAACGATAAAAAGTACACTTCAGCCCTCAAAAAATGCCCCCTCACTGACGTCCGTAGGTGTTAGGACAAAAAAGTTATTGGTCGCACAAAATGGCGCCGTGGCGCAAATTTCAAAAATACAAATTGTTTGTAATTTTTTTACGGTACAAAAAAATAACGGAAACCCTACATGTTTGTATTTCGATGCGTAACAACCTGTAGAATACAGATAACACATTAAAATTTACGAAGATTGAAACGCCGTAAAAGCAAAACCCTCGCAAACATGGCGAAAATAAATTTTTTTTCACAATTTGCCCCACTTGGAATAAAAGCCCTCATGTGTCTATGTTGGTGGAAAAATAAAAAAGTTATGGCTTTCAGACGGCGCGTAGGTAAAAACGACCTTGTCACCAAAAAAAAAAACGCCTGGTCCTTAAGGGGTTAAAAAATGAATCTGAGAAAAGAGGACTGAAGTAAGATAAATCAGTGTAGTGAGACAACCACTTTAAGTCAACCCCTGAAAACTTCTAAAATATACCAACCATAACTCCAATTTAGGATTAGAGAAAAAATTATGGCTTAGATCATCACAAATGCATATTTTTTCACAAGTTTGGTCAAGCTATTGCTCGAATAGGTCCTTGTTGGATTCAACAACAGCAGTTATAATATTAACCTGTAGAATCTTTTGCTTGTATGGTGTATTCTTCTTCCAGGACATCCTATTCTGTTTGATCCGTTATCTTACTGAACTGGCATACTGCTTGTCTCTGAACATGAATATTCTTAGAGCTTCTCAAATACCAAATGTTGTATTCCAATATTTGAAAGTAGATGAATAAGGGTGCATTTACACGGAAAAGAACAAATATCGGTCGTATTTCTCGGTATTTAGTCTTTTTTTGTCACTCAGGGGAATGGCTTTTGTCTTTGGTTTGTGGATTCAAGCCGTCCCCCTTTGTACCCACATGTTCATCTACTGCCCGAAACCGGGTGGAGGAATGAACATGTTCTAAGTTTTTGTTACGCCGGCAGTGTAAAAAACCGTTAAGTGGAAAATCCATGCAGTGGGGACTGTTGCACAGATTTTCTATTAAAGTCTATGGAGGAGCGTTGCATGTCAGTTTTCAGATGGTTTGTAGAAACCGCAAACTGTCTGAAAAACCGACCAATAACCTGTGCCGTGGGGGCAAGCCCTAAGGGTTCAGTAGCGGAACATTAATCAAACACAAATGTTACCAAATAAAACTACATTATAATCAGATGATTTTTCTTCAACAATTAGGTTATTGAAAAAAGTTAGAGAGATTCCATAGATGAGCAGAATTTATTTTACTTAATAAGCCTCACCCTGGAAATTTCATGTGCTTCATTAAATACTTTATAACTTGCAGAAGCTGCTGATGAAACCACAGCTGCTCACAGAAAGTTGCAGCTTTGCGGTTCCTTCTGACTCTGAGACTTAAGGGCTGCACTTTAACCACAGGGAAAAAACATATTCTTAAAATGGAGTCGGAATATAACATTTTGAACTGCAGAAGTCAAAAGCCACTTACTTATGTGGACGGGAAGCCAAACTTTTTACTTACTCTACAAGGGAGGTGAGCAGGGCAGGCAAATGGCCTGAACGAAAACCTTTACACAGCCAGGCAGAATAGCAGAGGGCAAATCAACGCACCAGGAAAAATGAGAACTGTGCCTCGCATTCTAAAATGTTTACAAAGTATGAAAGGTAGTAGTAATATTTATGCTGAAGCCCATACCAGGCAGAAAGCAGTCTAAAAATACAGATTTCATCAAAACAATCTCCAGCTAGGTTTTGCGGTTGTGACTCATGACTTATTACAGGAGCCTGTTTTGTATCACCTAATTGTAGGCTTTCTTTAAAATTTACTTTTCTTGAGTTTTACTTTAGAATGTCTCCTCAAAAGTAACTATCATTTCAATATATTCTCTACATGTCATAATGACATATCAGTTAGTTAGTGGGTCCAGAGACCACCACTAATCCCTAAAATAAGGTCGTGAAAAGCAATATAAGCATCATACCCTTTCAAAGTGAGCACTGTTTGGGCAAACACAAAGGGAGACATGTATGAAGGAAGGCGCTTTGAAGTGAATTGTCGAGTCTTGTTTTCAGTGTATAATGCGCCTGAATGTATGAAAGTGGTTTTTGTGTGATTATAAATGAGGTCTAAAGTTCAACGTGCCTCGCCTATGTGTTAGACGCATTACGAAATGTAGTCACATTAGTAATGCCCCTAACATGTATAAAGGCTATAGATAGGCTGGAAATAAGAAAAGTCATTAGAATAACATGCCAGTGAATAGAAACTATGGTACTGATCTTGCTTGGTGGACCACAGGTCCCAGCAAGACCTGTGCTGTGCTGGCTCTTGCCATATGTAGAATAAAGGGTGAGAGCAGCAAAAATAAATTTCAAATTTAAAGGGGTTTTATCGTTTCAAGCTTTTGTAGACTTGAGCTGTCGCTATCTATTTCAATTTCAAATCCAGGGGCGAGTCTCTCCTCTCAGTAGGCGTGTCTCTCCTCCCAGGACGCGTGTCTCCCCTCACTGAAGATTTGTGACATCATTGTGTGTGAAGAGGAGGAGGGGGGAGGATGTCAGCTCTGCAGACCTCCTGCAGTGTTTTCATGGCTACAGAGTTCTCATGCTTCTGGCTGCACAAGCTCCTTGTAACCAGGGTCCCTGTATTACTATAACCAGATCACCTGTAATGGTGTAATCAGTTAAAAACACAGCCTGAACTGATGAAACACATGGGATGAATGCATACTGCCCCCCCTCCCACCTCTGTTATCAGGCAGGAGGTAGAGCAGACTGTACAAGCCTGTGTTATAGGGGATCACAGGATATAAGACTGTGTTTTATGAGGGGAGAGTAAATCTATCAGCTAGATGGTCAGTAATTGCCCAGATCGTTCACATTAGAGCTGGGAGATGAGTACAAAGCCAGCAGCCCTCACAGGCAGTTAGTTTCATTTTTGATTTACACAGGTCAGAGGGGAGTAAGCACAGAGTGCAGGCAGCCAATCACAGCACAGGGGGCATTTCCCATCTGGGAGTGTGTCGAAACAGGATGAATGACATATCAGTCAGCCAATCACAGAAAACGGGGGCATGTCCCATCCAGCTGCAGCAGAAATAGCTATAGATGCACAGTTTAGCTCATATCTACTATACTAAGTTACGTAGGTGATGCAAACCAATTACAAAAGTGCTTATTTTTCATGTCTCTATCATTACAGATATGATCTTTGTGTCAAGAAAGCCTCTTTAATGTAGAAAAAAATTAAAAATTATTTAATGTAAGATTAGTTTTAGATTCTATTAAATTTAAATACACTTTATAGGCGATATTTTTAAATTTTTGGGACATTATACATTTTTATATTAATTTTATATGATAAAATTTTTTATTACATTTAACTAATTTAATTTTATATAGTTTGATAATAATCAGCAATCACTTTTTATTTTTCTACTGGTGTAAGATGAGAAATATTGGACATTTTTTTCCCTAACAGCAAATGTACCTCCACTTCAACTCCTCAGGCTCAGGCAGACCACACTGAAATAGGTCTGCCTGTTCAAGCAGTAATGCGCCTAGTTTTGCCGAACCACATTCATATATGTGTGTAATATTACGAGTGTGGTGCGACACACCTCCATAACGCCCCCAGAACGGCCCCTGACACGTTCATTAGGTGCATTAGATATTATAGACTGCTCACTATGGCGTATTTTACGCCATAAAAGGGTGGAAACCCCAACCATACATGTCTCCCAATGTCTACAGAGTCCCCAGACATCTGAGCAGAGCTGATTAGAAATAAGCGGGCACTGGTGTTAGTTCAGCAGCGGTGAGGGACAGCGAGGTAAGTATAAGGTATTTTTCTTTTTTGGACCAACCTGGCCCCAATTTTTTCTTTTTTTGTCTAAATGAACACTTTAAACTCACCAGATTAAAAAATGCTGAGAGAACGTGCCTCTTCATTCTACCTCATCGTGGGAAGTCCACTAGGACATGTAGGCAGGAGTGGACATGCAAAGCAGTGCTTGTAGTGGACAGTAAAAGAAAGAAAACTTTTTTTTTACCTATCATAGCTCCACACAAAACACAGCAGTTATACAAATGTGTGCATGAGGCCTTACACTCATATTTAAGATGAAGTCAGGGAATATAGCTATCACTCGGCTGACAGTTTTCTTGTGCTGTATTAATGGGCAGCTTTAGCTTCTGCATGTGCCAGAAATAAGGATAATTAGATTGTTAGCACAACTGGGAAAACTAACTGATACGGATGTATTCTTATTATAGATCTGCAAAATATGTAAGTTGTACTGTATGTGACAACCCTTCAAAAGACCATCTATTTGAGAAGACCAACCTTTTTATCAAAATGAGATTTAGTGAGACAGATTTTCTAATCTCTTATGTATCTTATGCCTTTTGACCTCTTGCTTGAGAAGGTCATTCCACAAGAAGACCATTCAATGCAATTTTGTGTGGTCATCATCAGGTTTGACTGGGGAAATTAATAAGTAAATACATCCATGAAAATTGCAGTAATGATCTATACACATATAAACAGTGATGTAAAAATAGAAAAATAACAATATAGAAGCAGCCAGAGAGGCATCCTGTGCAAAACACCTACACTAAATTCCGAGCTCTATAGCTGCCTCTATTGCAGGCAGCCTATTCACGATTAAGAGATCCTACTACATTTACAGTGCCCAGACAGTGAATCTTTGTATTGCATTAGCTTTTTGTTGGCACAATTGCACTTTAATTAATAATCCTCTCATAAGTGAGAACAGCTTTGCTCTGGCAAGGTATGAACGCTCCAGTGAAGTTGGGCAAAGACACAGTGTTCTGCTTAATCAATAGAAATCAATAGCATTTGATGAATTTGCATGTCAGAGTATTTCGGGAGATAGACTACTGAGTGCCATGATAAACAATAAAATGGAGGCATGGTGCTAATACGCTATAAATAGCGGCATAAAATGGCAAAATCTTTGTGCTGTCTCTTTTAATGAGTATCTAATTCAGTGATGTTAATACACTCATAAACAAGGGAAACCAGCTTAGTCATTAGAGAGCGACATCAAAAGTTTTATTTCTCTATCATTTAAGTGGTTGAGGCAATATATCCCCTGCTGTGCAGTCATCAGAAAGGGCCACTCAAGTTCAAGTTGAAAGTAGATTAGCAGCGCCTGTAGCACTTCACCTAATTTCCTATGGGTCAGATTGGAATGTAAAGTACACATATTCTGCATCCATTCCTTATAGAATCAGCAAAACTATCCAGTATGTTGTATTGCGGTAGTTCTTAAGAGTAAATAATATGCAATATTGAGTAGGTGGCAGTGCTTCTAAGAAGTTCCTGGACGTACAAATTTAGTATTATAAAACTTGACTGGTGCATCGCAAGAACTCGATTTATAGCATTGTAGTAGACCACAGTTGAGTTATCACCACATCAAATGTTACGTTAATATTTGCTACATCTTTTTTTCCCAGAAGAGGGATAATTCAGTCCAACAGAATTAATATTAAATTGCAGTAAGTCCCCCAACAACTTCTAGAACGAGAGACCCATCATTCCACCTCACCAGAAGAAATGATAAAAAGTTGTATCAAGCAGTAGCAAAGCATGGTTGATATTGTAGATAGAAAAAAGGAAATTATTCTGAGGGACCACCCTCTAGCTATAGGACTAGAGATGAGCGAGCAGTAAAAAGTTCTAGTTTGATTAGAATCTCGAACTTTAGTGTGTTTGGTACGAGGTTCTATTCGAACTAGAACCCCATTAAAGTCAATGGGAGATGTTCTGGTTAATTTTTATACCTATACGGGGAGGAGAAGCTGTGATTGCCATCCATAACAGTAAACTGGATACATGGAACAACTTAGTGAAGAAAATTTGGCTCTAAGAGTGACAGAAAAAAATTGAGATGCTAAAATACTTTCAATGGCTACCTGAAAAGATGAGGACAGCTTGCAAGCAGGGGCGTAGCTATAGGAGGTGCAGTGATAGCAGCTGCTACAGGGCTCTGCATCCTGAGGGGGCCCAAAAGCCCCTTTGACACAAATAAGATTTGGAGACGGTGTGTTATACAATTACTGAACCCCCAAAACTGTAAAAATGGATCTTTTGGGCACTAAGTATGATTTAGCAAATCCAAGCACTCTGCATAATATATATCCATGTATATGAGAGTCAGGCATTATATGAGCCTGCAAATGTCGCCAAATAACAGCTTCTTGGTGTGGGAAAGATGCAGCCAGCAATACCAAACTCCTTAACTATTGCTGTCTATGGAGAGGAAAATGCTATCTAACTAAGAACAGTCTGTACAGTACAGAGAGTGAACTGAAAATGGTGTTCACAAGGCAATACAGTGAAATATATATAACATGATCATGTGATTTTAGCAGCCAATGAGAGCCCTACACCTCAGCGATGACATTTTTGACACTTCTCTGTGCTCTGCACTGATTGGATGGCCACTAAAAGTGTAGAAAGGTGATTGGATGGCCACAAAAAGTGCAGAAAGCTGCTGAAAATGAAACTGAAAATGACGTGTCGAACTAGAACTAGAAATTTACTCGAACAAACAGTAAAATGTTCGTTTCTGTTCGAGTTAGAAAATTGTGAAAATTCTACTAGAACTTAACTTTTCTAGAAGAGTTTGATCAACACTATAAAGGACATGTGCAATGTTGACTTTAAAGGGGTTGTCCATAAAAAAATTACATGGCATTGTGGCCAGGGTGGACAGAAAAAAGAAAAATCCTGATATTTGCCTAGTTGTCAATCGCCACTGTCATTCCTGAGCCTCCAGCGATTTGCTACTCTTCACTTTCAGGCGCTGGTCCCAACACAGCACAAAGACATGTGCTTTATTTATTTACAATGGAGTGAAAGTCCCTCCAGTGTGTTGGGACAAGAATCTGGAAGTCAAGAGAAGCAGTTCACCGGGAGTTCCAGAGAAGTAGCATAGGGACAGCTAGATACTGTAAGTATTCGTTTTTTTTTCTTTTCTTTTGCCCACCCTGCCCCAATGCCATGTATTTTTTTTCTTAAATTAACAATCCCTTTAAAGTAATCATTGAACATGCAGGTTCAATAGGATATCTGGTGACTGGTTCTAAAGACAGCTCCAAAAAAGGCTTTCTTCTGCTAGATCTTTGGGCCTATGTGATGGGTTACATATTTATTAAGTTTGGCTCACAAAGGAAAGTCTGTAACTTTGACCGTTTTTCCTTTATTTCATACTTTTTATACTTGAAATAGACCAGTATGGTAATGAAAACCCGCTACTTTGCAAATAGCCTACATTTTCTCCACATTTAGAATAAGCTCTTCAATCAGTGGTTAAATAGTAGAGTGACCTCAAACCATTCTCAGCTTTTTAGACACTTATGAAATAATGAACACAATATAGCTTAGTTAGTCAGTATTTATGTGTTATTTTCAGAGCTCACTGAGCATTCAGTAACGGGATTCAAAGCATTCTCCCATATGCTAAAAATATTGAGAACAGTTTTTGTGATCTATCCTGACAATCTGATGATGCTGGGCTCGTGCCATACACAGAGATAAACTAATTATCCCTGAAACACAAGAGCACATTGAGTAAACAGTACTAAGCGTCTCGTTGTGATGAGACCCTCCGAAAGAGAAAATACATCACTGCATTACCGCCAACCGAAATGATTTCTATTTTGTGATTTCTCGCTTGCTGTGCGCTTTTTATAATGTTTCCTTGAAAATATTTTAATCCCAGGGAAAATTATAGTTTAATTTAAAATTGCAAGAGGAATAAATAACACAGAACAAAAGAATAATTGCCGCCTACTTGTTGTAACTGCATCAACAAGACAGCACAGTGGCTCCTGATAACTTTACTAATTGAGATTGAAGTTAAATCGTAAACATTTCTTCCAATTTGTATTCATTTGTACTTGACAAAAAAAAAATAAAAAAAATATATAATTCCCTTAAATCTATGTTTTCTTCATTCATACACTTCTTATATATCACAATTATACTAAAATATTGGCCTGCATGTTATTGATGTTGGCAGTGAGACATAAAACAGTTGTCTCAATGTTGTCCACTCTTGACCGTTGGTTATATCTGATACTGCATTTCAGCCCCATTTAAACAAATAGGACTGGACTACAACACCAGACACAGCCAATAGACAAGTGTAATTTAAAAGCTCATTATATAAATTAGTGTATATGTGTGTATATATATATTTATAGCCTGTACAAGATATCTATCTAGCTAGCTAGATATAGTCCAAAACAACATAATGCATCACGAACTTGAAAATCTTGATTATGTACTGAGAGGCCACAATCCAGAAAGTGAGATCAAAAACCTTCCCCAATTATTTTACCAAAAAACATGATATGAAGCTGCACAACCAAAAATTATAAATTTCCACAAACTTTATTCACCCATGACCATCCCACGAGTGTGCCTTAGAGCATCTTCTCTACTGTAGAGGACACTGTGACCCACATTCACTAGCCAGGGAATGAGGGTTGAGGAAGAAAGATGCTGCTTCACTCACAGTCAGCATGCACAGAAATGTACAATTTTATGTGGACAGCACCAAACTGGGGGAGAAGGAGCTATCTTATCCAAACTCGCTCCACTGTGGCTTGTGTAGTGGATAGATATTTGTATACTTACCATAGATGCATTTTCTATTGCGGTCACTGTCCTGGGATGAGGTATAATAAATTAATATTCTAGGCAATTTAAGTTTTTTGCTTATGAATCTTGTAATTTCAAACTTTAAAGTGATTTAAATTTATTTAAGCTCTATGTGACAACCTTACTTGAAAGGTTGTGTGTTATACAATCAATACTCTATGAGACAATGAGAGAAGTAAAAATTAAACCCCGGCTTCTGTTGCTCTTCAACACACTAAACCCTTCGTTGAGATCACTACTACATCACACAACTCTATGCTTTTTCCCATAATCATTGGGGACCCCAAGGTGACTCGAGGTTTAAAAACAGAGTGCAAAAATGGAAACTTTTTGGGAAAAAATTTACAACACTATTTTTTGGAGCAAAGAGAACACTGTACTTCAACACCTCACCTCAGCTGTAAAGCATGCTGAAGCATCATGGTTTGGGTCTGGTTTGCTGCCCAGTATCAACTCCCTTTGAACACTAGAAGGGGGCATAAGAGTTGGGCTGGTTTTCTGCCTTAGGACCTGGATGCCTAGTGAAGCATAGTGAATCATGCTAAAAGGGCATCATGGTTTTGGGCTGGTTTGCTGAATTAGGACTGGGATGTTTAGTGAAGCATGCTGAAGGGGGCATCATGGTTTGGGCTGGTTTGTGATTGATGAGGAAACAATGAATTCAAAGCTGTATAGAAAAATTCTATAGAAGATATGTAAAGGCAGGGTGACCTCAGGCTGAAGAGATGGTGTAGCATGACCTGAAGAGGGCCTGAAGCTTCCTAGAAATACAGAGAAGCTAAGACATGTTTCCAGAAGGAAGGCCCAAAAATTTCCTCCTCCATTGAAAATTTTAAAAGGGGTACAGGAAAAGTGGTTAAAGGGGAAATGCCTCAAAGGGGTTTTTTAGAAACATAAAAGGGGCGATTGCCCCTTTAATACTAAAACCCATTACAGGATATTAAAACCCTTTTAACAAAAAGCCTAAAAAGGGCCTTAATGACCAGCAAAATTTTTCTATTTTTTGACTCCTTTTTTTTTAACATCCGAGAGAGCTGCTGAGGTAGCAGCTAAAGCAACAGCTCCGGGGCCCGCAACCCCCGGAGGCCCAGTGCATCCTGCCTCAGAACGGCTGGACCCTCTGTCCCGAGCATTCAGAAGCAGGAAACCCCGGTCTTAGAAAGAAAGGGCCCGGGGCTCTCCTCCCCAATTCGTTTGGGGAACCAAGACCTAAGGCCCTTTTAATTCTACCAGGCATTGGGCCCAAATTCGCGGGGAAAAGGCGTAAAATGACCTTATCACGGGTGCCCCCCCCCGGGGCCAGAAATGGTCTGCCACTCATTACGTCGTGGGATTGTGGAGACAAAAAAAAAAAGAAAGAAAAAAAAGAAAAAAAAAGAACCTTTCTCTCTCTCCCCTTTTTCCCTTTTTTTTTTTCTTTCTTTCTTTCTTTCTTTCTTTTTTTTTCTTTCTTTCTTCTTTCTTTTTTTTGTCTACTACCTGGTATATGATTCAAAAGGGATACGGGAAAACTGTAACCCCAATCTCTGGGGGTTAAAACCCTTTTTGTTCTTTCCCCTCCCCCCTAGGGACGGGGCCTCTAAACTATAACCTTTTTTCCAAACCCTTTTCCCCACTTTGGGGGAAGTGACTTTAAAAAATTTGTGTTGGTTTCCCTTTAATTTTTTTGTTCTCACAAAAAATGTCTTTTTATTCGGGAAAATTAATCATAAATTGGGGGGGGAAACCCGCCATGGGCAATTCCTGCCCCCAAAGTTATCAAAACCAAATTTTTGGGGGGTGGGGGACACTATAGTCTTTGGCGTGAACCCCTAAATTATACAAAAAATTTTGCTTTCTATACAAATCTTTGTTTATTTTTTTTCCCGTGGAATGGGAAGAAAGAGGAGTTATAGGTTCATGCAAAGTTTAAATCAAAAATAAATTGGCTCAGGTTAAACCCAGAAATCGATCCTAATAAATTGGCCTTTCTGGATGTATGGGGAAAAAGGGGACATATGGGCGATAAAAACTTCCATTTATCGTAAAAAACGGCATTAATTCACCCCTGCATGGTAGTAGTCACCCTTTTCTTTAAAGAAAGGTTCCCACGGGAAAACCCCCTGAGACTGCGTGGGAAAACTTTTCCCTAAAAATGAATTCATCCACCAGGAAAAAAAGACATGTTTAGAGATTCAGAGAAAAGAATACCCGAGGGATACTCAAGATCATACAATTTGCCCTCCCAGGGACAGGAAATGTCTTTTTTTTTTCCTAAAAAAAGGGGAAA
>JAODAL010023914.1:0-61700 GCA_025379985.1 Phyllomedusa bahiana | reverse complement strand
CAGAATCTTTCACATTTTTCTCTTTATTGTCTTTTGTGACTCTATTACACCTGCAGCGTATTAATCGGTGGTATAGTTGGAGCCGGAGCCTATTTCTATCTGTGTCTGTTACATGAACATTACTGATGGAGAAGTTGAGAAAAAAAAATGAAATCCCAAAAGCAGGTTGTTGGTTATAATGGAGCAAAAGAGCTGTTTTCATCATAAAAAGGAACCTCAGTGAGTAAGCAAAAATACATACTGCCAAACAAAGGGCCACAGTAGAAAACTTCTAGGTCAAAAACTCACTTTTTTGCCCATAGAAACCAAATCAGTGCGCCCCTTTCATTTCATTAATGCCTGGGGAATGAAAGGAACTTGTTTGGGTTGCTGTGGGCAACAAAGTGAATTTTAGACCTAGACAGTTTTCATACTGTTAGCTTCTGAGTAACTCTATCTTTGATTCAATTACACATAAACATGCTATGCAGAGGTGACCGGATGGTACAAGGCTGTAACTCCAAGGGCAACTTTGACATGAATTTGCCTTTGCCATTTTTTTGCCGTATATATTGTCTGTTCTATAGATGTATGAACAGGCATAAGTCCAAACTGATGACACATTTTAATGCGCCAAAGTTTGGTACAAAACTGCCACACAAAGTTTGCCGCATATTTCTATGCATACATTTTGAGAGTTATGCAGCAAAAATGTTTGGGCGATAACCCTTTTCATTCACACTTTATTTATACACTCCTCAATTATTTTAGAACTGGTTTTTTTTCACCAGTTAAAAAAATTTTTTCATGCAAATTATAGAAAATTTTCTCATTAGAAAACTAAGAACAAAGACTGAGAACAAGTCGTGCTGCTGATAAACATGCGGGAGTGAGGTCCCAGTTTTAGCCCCTGGAGAGAGAGAGAATGGTGGTAAATTGGAAGCTTGTGAAACAAGAGGAGGTAAGAACTGCTCTAACTCTGAAATGAAGCTAAATTGGAACAGGAATGTATTTGGTAATTAAAGTAACACAGGTCAGCGAGCTATGAACCGGCCTAGAGAGTACAATGGGCCTATGCATTCTCAAGGAGGTGGTCAACACTGCTCAGATCTCAAAGGGGTATGATCCCATAGACTGTGAGCCCTTGCAGGCTGCATCCTCTCTTTCTCTGTACCAGTTGGTTAGTTTTTAAGTGAGATTATTGCATTTGTTTTGGTCTTATGTATCCAAACCCCTTTTGGTTGTACAATGTTCTGAAATTAACAAGGCTTTAAAATAAATAATAATAATGAAGTTGACAACACCTAAAAGCCACCAAAACAATGGAGCAACAATTTTATTTTCTTTGGGGGAGTTCCTGTCTCCATTAAAAAAAACAAATTTCTTGCCACTTTTTAAAAAAATTATGTAAACCAGTGTGCCTGACATTGGTCTGCAACTGTCTACTGTTGAAGGGGAACCACCTGATAAAGTAAAATCAAAACCCACATTACATTTATGCTTCTTTGCTGCTTCCCGGTGGTGAATTTCATTATTGCAGCTCTGGTTAGGTTAATTTATGTTTGCTTGCCTCTGCTCATAATTATTTGCTGCCACCTCCTGGTCAAAATTATTTCTTGCAGTTCAGTTCTGTTTTTTTTTAAATTATGACAAGGATGCTCCTTGCCTGTAACCTTTGTCAGACAATGCTGATTTCTTCAGAAAAAAATGATCTAAAAGGGTAAGTGGCAATTTTCAAATTCATTCTGATCTCTACGCAAACTCTCAATTTAGAAAATCAAAGGGGGAACATCAGCCCACAGAAAACGCATCATCCCGGGCCAACCTCAAAAGTACATCCCAGCGCCTCCAAAAAACAACGCTCATTGTGTCTAATAATATATTTACATACTTACATAATATAAATCCTACATCAAATAGTAGGCCATTTTTAGGATGCACATTAAAACTGGAACTGGATAAGCCTGTGCTTGTTGTATATCTGAATTTCTCAAAGGCATTTGATAATGTGTCACAAAAAAGATTGGTGCAAAAATTGAGAATGATACGACTGGGTGAAGATATACAGTATGTGGGTTCACAATTGGCTCTGTGATAGGAAACAGAAGTTAGTTTAACATGGAACATACTATGATTGGGTCACACTTGCTAATGGGATACCAGGAGGGTCGATATTGGGTCCTATTCTTTAAAAAACTTTTTTAAATGACCTTGTAGAGCAGACTTGCAATATTTGCTGATGGTACAAAGCTCTGTAAGGTAATCGACACAGAGGAGGATTATAGAGGGATTTAGAGAAGTTGGAGGCTTGGGTTGAGGATGGCAAATAACTTTTAATGTGGATAAATATAAGATAATGCACTTGCATGATAAATAGTATGGTAATGGGGTAAACTATGCTCAAAGGCTTTTGGGGAAACAGTAATCTTAAAATTTAGTGACAATCCAAAAGCTGCTGCCAAGGAAAATACAGTTATGGGTTACAAATATGCTCAAGACCGAAACATAATTTTGCCTCTATACAAATTCCTAATGAAGCCACATATGGGATATTGTATACTGTTTTGGGCACCAGTGTATAAGATTATATTAAGCGAATGGGGCTATTTGTAGGTTTTGCAAGGATTTGCAAGGTTATCAAACTGGGGGTTATTTAACTTGGAAAAAAGGTGGCTTAGGGGTGATTTAATTGCCATGTACAAATATGTGAAAAGACACTAAGCAGATTTCTTGCATGATCTTTTTATGGAAAGGCCTGTAACAACGACAATGGGGCATCCTCTATGTCTAAAGGAAAGAAGGTTTTACCATCATCATAGACAGGGATGTTTTACTTTAAGAGGTTTAAAACTATGGGGCTCGCTCCCCAAGAGGGTTTTGATGGTAGATCTTAATAGTTGAACAAGGTCTCAGATGCCTTTCTTGAAAAATGTAATGTCACAGATTATGGTTAATAATATCTGGGCATAAGATGTTGATCCAGGGATGAATCTGATTGCCATATCGGGAGTCAGGAAGGAATTTTTCCTCCTGTATGGGACAATTAGAATCCACCTTATAGGGTTTTTTGCCTTCTCAGGATCAACACTGTAGGATTGTTCGTTGGACTCGATGGGCCTGGGTCATTTTCCAACATTATCTACTGTGTTACTATGCTACTGAATAATGGTCATACAGTTCCCACATAATACCACTATACAAAAAGCAAATTTAATCACTGTACTGTTACTGATCAAACCAGTATACCAAGACCAATATCATCACACAGTGACTGAATATTACTGCCATACTTTTCCTAAATATAAACCATTATACAATACAATAGACTGTATAGTGGTAATTACCAGTTGTACACAGATGTCTGCAGACCCATAAGTGATTACAGTTCAATTACAACCAGTGACTCACAGGTGATGTCTTCTCTGACTGGTATCATTCACTTTCTCTTTTCTTCTCCATCAGGTCCAGACTGCCGTGACTACTTCTCCTGATGACGATTCGTCCCTGCAGAATTAGCTTCACAAATATCTTAGATTCCTCATATATCCAGAACCTCCCAACTGGTGCCCCACCTCTGTTCAAATTCTCCATGGGGTGATAGTTGTAGGTGGTGCGTTATGGGGTGATAGATGAGGGTTGTACTTTGTGTTTGCACTAGGCCGCATGACATAATGGTAGGGGGGAGGTGTGGGAGACAGTTTTCATACATGTGGCCCCAAATCCCAGTGATAGTAATGGAGAGACTTCTGTCCGATGCCTTAATTAATAACAATAGAAAAAAATCATGAAGAAAAAAATACAGACACAATGAAAAACCTCCACCTTATTTAAATAAACACTCGTTAAAACCAGCCCTTTCAGACCATTTTATTAAATAAATAGATCCAACACTGGTCTGAATCCATCGTAGCACAAAAGGGAAACATATTTAAAAAAAGCATAAATGTTACACCTACATATAGTAGACTGTAAAGGCTATCAAGCGCCCTGGAAAGCTGGGTGATGTCCCATCCTCCACAAGCTACTTTTATAGCCTCGTGTGGGGGATGAGGCATCACCCAAATTTCCTGGACACTGGACAGGCTATCCAACTCCCAGGAAAGCTGGGTGCCATCCTCCACAGCAGGCACCCAGGAGAGCTGGGTGATTCCTATGGGGGATGGAGTGTCACCCAGTTTTCCCAGACAATGATAAAGGCTATCGTCTGGAAAGGCTGGGTGACTTCCCCCAAAGCAAGCACCCTGATTTTCTCACAGCAACAAATCAGAGCTCCCCTTTCATTTTATATAGTACTCTGAAAAAATTAAATGGAGCTCTGATTGGTTGCTATTGGCAACAACGAAAGTCTTACACCTAGTTTTCATACATGAGGCCCTATATATCCCAAAACAGTAACAAAGAAAATGTCAAACTGTCAAAAAATCAATCACACAGCTCCATCAAAAGAATACGCTTTTATAAACGTTTTATTGACAATCTGCTTTTTATTTGGGAGGCTACTGAGAATGAAATTAAAGATTTTATGAGTTTTTTAAACAATAATTCCTAGGGTACTTCTTTTACAGGAAATTATAGTAGAGAGAAAATAGTGTTCCTTGATTTATGTGTATTTATTGAAGACAATAAAATAGTATCTAAAACAAATTTTTAAGCCACGGACTCAAATAGCTATATATCTTTTCAATCCAACCATTATTGTCGTACGGTCAGTACCGTCGTATCAGAAAAAATTGCACTTTAGATGTGGATTTCAAAGAACAATCTGATTTACTTACAAATAAATTTAAGCAGAAAGGTTATCCTGATCTTTTGTTTCAGGAAGCAATAAAACGAGCGAGTTCTCAAACAGTATTAATATTTAGATCCATCTAATGAGAAACCGCAAAAAACTGTGATTGAAAATAATTTTAGGTTCATTACTACTTTTAGTTCCCAACATAAAGAGGTTAGACAGCTTTTTAATAAACACTGGGATATTTTGAAACTGGACCCAGTATTTCATGAGATTTTACCTGATAAGCCCCAATTAACTTTCCGAACAGCAGCGACTATTAAAAATAAAATTGCTCCGTCGAGATTAAAACAACACAGCAAGGTGAATAAGGTTGCGGAACATATAAAAATAGTAGGATCGTACCCATGTGGTCATATATTATGCAAATGTTGTGAAATGATTATTAGTGACAAAAATTTTGGTTCTTACAATACAGGTGAAGTTTTCCCTATTAAGACCCATTTAACTTGTGAATCCTCATTCATTATATATGTATTAACTTGTTTCTGTGGGATGCAGTATGTGGGAAAAACCACTATGAAATTATCAAGACGTATCAGTAAGCATTGTTTTAATGTAAGACACAAAAAATTCATTCACAGCTTACCTCGGCACTTTTTAGAAAAACACCCTGGAGTTGAACCAAGTTTTTCAGTACAACCAATTGAAAAAATAGATACCGAGAATCTCAAATGTCATAATAAATTAGCTACACGGGAAATGTTTTGGATATACAAACTTAATACAATTAATCCATATGGTATATGTAATGGAGGTGGTAGTGGATCCTCTGAACCACCACAAGCGATGGCGTAAGCCACACCAGGGAGCAGAGTCTAAGTAGGTCCGGTGCAAGACGGGGTAGACGACGTGTTTGGGTTGGTACACGCTCCGGGTGGAGCTCCTCACGTCTCTCCGAGAAACGAATATCAATCCGGGTCGCAAGATGGATCAGCTCACTCAATGAAGACGGAGGGTCCCGGGTGGAAAAGGCATCCTTAATCTGGTTGGAGAGGCCCTTCTTGAACGTGGCGCATAATGCTGCATCGTTCCATGCCAACTCGGAAGCTAGAGTGCGGAATTACACAGCGTAGTCTCCTACGGAGGAGTTCCCTTTCTGGAGATTCAGTAACGTGGTTTCCGCTGAAGATGTGCGGGCGGGTTCCTCGAACACACTTCGGAACTCCTGAAGAAAAGTACCCAGATCAGCCGTGATGGGGTCATCTCGGTCCCAAAGTGGGGTCGCCCAAGCTAGGGCCTTCCCAGAAAGCAGACTGACCACGAAAGTCACCTTAGACCTTTCTGACGGGAACTGTCCAGCCATGAGTTCCACGTGGAGTGAGCATTGGGTGATGAAACCCCTACAGGCCTTAGGATCCCCATCAAACTTCGTCGGCATAGACAACTGGAGCTTGGGGCCGGCGGACATTACTAGAGCTGCTGCCACGGCAGCTGACTGCTGCTGCTGGGTGGCGAGAAGCTGCTGCGTCATAGATGATAGCTGATTAAGCTGTTGGGCTTGCTGAGCGATCTGCTTGGATTGCTGGGCCACAATGGTGGTGAGGTCAGAGACGCTCCGTAGAGGCACCTTGGCAGAATCCATGGCCGAATCCAACTGTAACGGAGGTGGTAGTGGATCCTCTGAACCACCACAAGCGTATGCCACGCCAGGGAGCAGAGTCTAAGTAGGTCCGGTTTTCACCAGAGCCCGCCGCAAAGTGGGATGGACTTGCTGCGGCGGATTACTACCAGGTCGCTACCCCTGACGGGACTTGCTTGCGGTGGCAGCCGAGGTGTTGCACGGTACAGAATCGTGAAGTAGGCTCGTAGTCGGAGACAGGCAGAAGGTCAGTGCAGGCGGCAGTGGTTCGTAGTCAGGGACAGGCAGAAGGTCAGGACAGGCGGCAAGATTCGTGGTCACAGCACGGAGGCAGAAGGTACGGTACACGGTAATCGGAACAAGACACTCTGGAACGCTTCCTCTCTAGGTACAGGGCACTATCGATTCGGAAATGTGCCCAGGAAGAGGCAGAGCTTAAATAGGGTCAACACCAGGTGAGACCAATCACCTGCATGCTGTCCCTTTAAATTTTCCTGCAGCGCGCGCGCGCACCCTACCGACAGCAGGAGCCGGGACGGAAACATGAGTGTGGTGAGGTAAGTGGGATCCCGAGCCGCCGGGGTGTCCGCAGCCCGAGCGCTGGGCTGCGGCACCAGCCGCAGCAGGAGACGCTTTGGTGTTGTGGGTGTGCCTTCGACCCGATACGGGGGTCACAGGGACACCCGTAACAGTATAAATCAAATGCGGGATGCGTTGGACTAGGTTAAGAGTATTGGACACATACAAGTAATTTTATCTGTGATTTTTAAGATTAAGTTTTAGATATATTATATATTTATATATTTATAGTATGTTTTAAATGGTTTTACCTTGATGGATTCTGGTTCCGTGTAATTTTGCTTCATGTTATTATCTTTTTTTTTTTTTTTGTTTTGATGCTGTTGTTTTTTTTTGTGTTGTTAAAGTGATGTATTGCTTCAAGTTATGTCTTGTTTCCGGTGCCCCGCTATCTAAGAGTTTTGTCAGTATTCTTATGCCTGAAGAAGCGAAGAGAGAAATATCTGCGAAACGCGTTGCAGAGCTGTATACTTTTTATCCTTAATTAAACTGATTGAATACTAAGTTGGTTTATAGTTTTTTTTATTAACCCAATTTTCTCTTAGCGCCACAGGTTAATCCTTTTTTCAAACACAAGTTTTTCTGTTTAAACTTTCTCTATTACCTTTTGAAAATAGTACAATACAATTTAAGGGGTATTCTCATTTTTATAGATTAGCTTTAAACATGTAGGCAAAGGTAAATAAAGACTTTTACCAAATACAATGCTGTGCTGATTTTACTTCCCTGCAGAATTAGAGCAGATCTTATTTCCTGCTTTTGTACACAAGCTCTTTACATAAACAGACCTTTGTTTAACTAGAATGAGCATGTTGTGGGAAAGGCATGGTGATGTCAACCTCCTAGGTCACATGACATGCAGTTCAAACAAATGATACACACCCCTTTTTGAACACACTGAAAGCTGAAGTAAGACAAACCAGGCATGATATGACTTTGTGGTAAAACTCCTTTAGTGGAAAAATAGACAATTTATGGCTTATGACTATGGCAATACAAAAACAAGATTTTTTAAATGATTTTATTGTGAAAAATGAGTGAAACATAAAAAAACCCAATACATTTAATTTCTTTCTAATTATATTGTTCCCCAGAATACATTACGCCAAAACTTGAGCGTCTTAAAACAAAACACAAAAATTGGCAATTTTGACTCCAACTTCCAATTCCCCCTAATTTCTGAATAAGACTTATGGGGTCAAATTGCTGTGAGGGGTATAGGGGTATAGTTTCCAAAATAGGGTTATTTGTTGGCGGTGGAGGAGTTCATTGTACAAGAACCACAAAATTTCAGCAAATGCTACTTGCCACTTAAAACTATTCCAGGAAAATCCATACTGCAAAAGCCATATGCTGTTGTTTCCCTCCATAGCCCTACTGTGTCCCCAAACAGCAGTATTCACATGTAGGTTCATTTCCGGATTCATTGTTTGAGTTAAGTATATTAAGGTCACTTATGGGATATTTAGAAAAACTGCAGAATCTAGGTAGTAAATATTGGCCCTCATTTACCATTGCTGTCCAAAAGTTAGCATAAATTAAGGCTGTCTAAAAATGTGCTAGATTCACCACAGTGACTGATGATAATTTAAAAAAATATAAAAATATCCCCTGACTATTTATTTTTTTTAGACCAACGTTTTTATCTTAATTTCTATCCAAGAATTTTGGGGCAACACAGCGCATCATGACCATGCCCACTTTCCAGAGGCCATGGCCGTTTTCCCACTCAACCCATTCCTCTGTCAGACATTGTGCAAAATGTGTCTTAAGCCCATAATAAATGTGTCTCTGACATGCTGTGCCACATACGCCACTTTTTGCCACATTTAAGAAACTTTTCTGGAGCAACCACAAAAGTAAATAAGGGCCATAGAGTTTTGTTTTCTCAGTTAACACTTGCTGTGTTACAGAAATAAATGGATTCAAATTTGAAAACAAAAATTACATCTCCACTTTGCTTTAACACCTAAAGGGTTGACAAACTTTATAAATGTTGTTTTGAATATAATGAAGGGTATAATTTTTAAATTAAGGGTTTTGAATATGTAGGCTTCTGAATACCACTTCAAATTTAAATTGATCCCTTAAAGAATAGGATCGAGAAATTTTCTTGAAACAATGCTGCTAATGTTAAATCTACTATAACATATTCAAATGTATATATTTTTTCAATTGATTGCAACATAAAATAGATGTATAATAAATGTTAAATGTGAACTCATTTTGGATTATGACTGTCTATTTTAGAAGTCGAAAAATTAAAATTTTGAGAGTGGCAAATTTTTAAAAAATTATTGAAAACATTTATTAGAAGCTTAAAGTACAATGTGTTACAGAAAACCATTTCAGAATCAAATTGATAAGTAAAAGCATTAAAAAGTTATTTGCACGTAAAGGGCGACATGTATGTAACTGTATGTATAATACGACAGTATGAATGAAAATGTAAGGTTCCAAACATTTTGGCGCATAGAGTGTTATGCGCCACACTTTGTATGCCAGTTCTGCACAAAACTTTGGCATTCTTGGTGTATTCAAAAGTGTTGTGTCTAGTGCAGACTGTGCCAAGTTTGGGCGTACGACTGTTCATACATCTATACAACAGGGCATCAACATTTTTTTGGCACAAGATATGCCAAAAACATGGCGCAGGCGTGTTCATACATGTCGCCCAAAGTTTTTTCGTTGTAATAATAGTGATTGTCTTTTATCCTAGACAGTGTTCTAGTGAGCAATATTGATCATGTCTTTGTCACTAGATAATAATAATCATGATGATGACACACAAAGTTTTTTTTTTTTAATACCGCGGCTGTGGGATGATGTTATATCAGACTGTATTTACATTAATGTTAGTTTTACTTATGGGCTCTGTTCAAGTCTGCAATTGTCAAAATAGTGATAGTCCCTTTTGCTATGTAGTTTTCTTTAGCAATGTCACATTTGTATATTTTCATTTATTGATTTTGTTTCATTGTTAGGCTATGTTCACACGGTGTATTTGCAGGGCGTAATTACGGCCCGCAATTACGCCATGTGACCGGGGGCGGGAGCGGGGGACTGAGCAGGGGGCCGGCACTTCGCCGGCCCATAGACTTGAATTGCCAGCGGCGCATATACGCCGCTAGTAATTCACATGTCAATTATCTCCCCGCCCGGCGAAGCCGCCGGGCGGGGACAGGAGACGTAATCCATAGTTCTCTATGAGAACTGTGAATTACCGTAATGAATGGGCCGTTTTCTGCCCGTAATTTGCGCACTTTGGCGCGTAATTACGGACCGAAATACGGCCCATTTTAAGCCGTGTGAACATAGCTTAAATGTGTCACAATAGTGTTTATCCTTATTTTCCAGCTGTGTCCTAAATAATGATTGAGTATCTCCTTTACTGTCATGAAGTCGCAATGGTGTTTTTAATTATTACAAGGCGGTGTTGTTTTGTGCATTTCTCACAATAGTTATTGTCTTTTCTATTAGGCAGTATTCTACTGTGGCAATGTTATAATTAAGTTTTCTGCATTTCTTGGAAGTGTTATTCTTTTCTCTGCTGTTAGTTGCTGGTGATTGAGAAATAGTGTCTGCATTTTTTTCCACACAGTATTCCATTGTAAGTACTGTATGTCCAAATAAAAATTAGCTTTTTCCCTAAACAGTGCTCCTAGACTGGATTCTATTTTGACGTCACCATGCTGTTTTTATTTATTTAATGTCTTTGTTCTGTTCATAAGTTGTGTTTATATTTATTGGTTGCTTTCTTTTGTAACAATGTAGTATATGTCCTTATATAGGGTGTTTTCTCTTACTAAAAGTACTGTAACTGGGCTTTAAAGATTCAGGAGTGGAAAACTGTGCACCCTTTTGTCCTCTTTGCGATTTATGATGTAGTGCTCCTTGACTGAGTTTGTTTAGCATTCTTGATGAAGTCATTATAGCATTTGTTGTTATTCCTAGGCATTGAGATATTAGTGATGTCATTACAATAGTGATTGAATTTTCATAGGTAGTGCTCTATTATATGATGTTATTATATTGATTTTCTTTTGTCCATTGTAAAGTAATATTGACACAAAGTCACAGTCTGTGCTAGGTTTTGTTCTAAATGGATTATGTCTCAATAGTCTGTGCTTTTTCTCCCTAATCTGTGGTATATAGGGATGAGCGAATTGATTCTAACGAAGTGGAATTCATTTCGAATTTCAGGAAAAATTAGATTCTAAATGAAGCCAAATTTCCTGGCGATTCGTAGCAACAAATCTAAAATAGCTGTGAGCACATGACGTGACATGGAGCAAGGAACTATGGGAAAAAGAAAGGATCACCCTCAATGCCATGGCATGCAGACATGCAGCCAATCAGCAGCCAGGAAATAGCTGTTTTTTAACACGCTTTGTCGCGAATAAATTCGGAACAAAACGAATGTATGGGAAAAATTCGTCAAATCGAATGAATCGAATTTTAGAGAAGTCGCTCCTTTTTAGTCTGTAACTCATATGTTGCCAATAGTGAGAAAAACATGCATTTTTGTCTTTCTATATAGTGTATGTAAATTTCTGGTTTCAACTGTATATAGTGTAATGCTGTACTTGGGAGAAATTGCATAAAAATTGTAGCCTGATATTTGTACAGTGTTCCTTGTGAAAATGAAATAGTTTGACCTAAATCTACACATTATTGAAATAAAGGTAATTTTAATAAATCAATTTTAATAAATTCTATAAACACCTGTAAGGTTAAAATAGTTATGTCAACACAAAATTAATTCCTTGAGGGGTATAATCTCCAGAATGCAATTCTGCAAACCTGAAATGCTGCCTTAAAAACACACTATTAGGCTTAGTCTACAAAGCAAGTGTCAAATTGCCATCCAAAGTCTGACGACACTGACACTTGCAGGATCGCGTTTTTTTTTATCACAGATTTGCACAAAAGCCACGGTCGGTTGTTGGATTTGCCGAAATCCAAGAAGAATCCGGCGGAATATGCAACAGCAATGAAAAATCCGTACTGTAGTCTATACAGCACAGATTTTTCACTGCTTTCTATGCAGCACAGTATACCGTCGGATTTAAAATACTGAATCCAATGAAAATCCGAACGTAAAGCTATGCTATGTAGACAAAGCCTTAAAAAGAAGGCCCTAAAATCTGTGAGGTGCATTTTTGGGGCCATTGCTTGAGTCAAACATATTAAGGCCACTTATGGGAAATTTATAAAAACTTCAGAATCAAGGTAGTAAATATTGGCCCTCATTTACTATCGCTATTTATCAGTTAGATAGCGTAAATTCAGGCAGTCTAAAAATGCGCCAGATTCATCACAGAGGTTCATGCTAATTTAAAAAATAAAAAAGCCCCAGACTGTCTTTTTAGACCAACTTTTTTTTCTATGCAAGAATTTTGGTGCATTTTTATTGCAGCACATCACATCATAACCACACCCACTTTCCAGAGGCCACGCTCATTTTCCTACTCAACATTCCCCCGTCTCAGACATTGTGCATAAAGTGTTTTAAGCCCATAATAAATGCTGCACCAAATGCCATTGTTTGCCACACCTAAGACATTTTTCTGGTGCAAAAATTAATTTACAAGTAGCTTAAAGGGAACCTGTCACATAGGTTATGCCCCCCTTGCTGAGGGCAGCACAAGCTAGTGTCAGACCTGCTGTTTCCAGCGCTGTGCCCCTTATTCTGTAAGATGCAGCAGTTTTAGAGCATTTACCCCTCAAATCTTATTCATGAGTAGGTGTTAGAGCTGCCCACCAAAGGATAGCCCCGCCCACTGACAGTTATTCACATGTTTCTACCTATTAAAAGTAATAGGTTTATCAGTTGAGGTGGGCAGGGCTAGCCTCAGGTGGGCGGGGTTTGAAAAAAACTGACTCTTTGAATGACTCTTTTCTGGCTGAAAACTGATTTGAGCACTAAATACACGAAAACTCCAGCATCTTACAGAATAAGGGACACAGCACTGGAAACAGCAGGTCTGACACTACTTTGTGCTGTCCTCAGCAAGGGGGGCATAATCTATGTGACAGGTTCTCTTTAAAGTACAAAGTGTTACAGAAAATATGTGCAATATGAACTCCTCAGTTTTTTGTGTAGTACTTTTTATGTATTAAAGATCTGCTTGAGTGTGAGTTTGTTGCAAATATAAACTTTCATGTAGTTTTTGCATACAGTGACAGAGTATGCTTTGGAGTATGGGGGGACTGAAGTAAACACGTGCAAACTTTAGAGAACTTATAAACTTCTTACATATGTTGCCCTCAGTGCTGCCCTTCTTGTTTCATACATCATTGATCGCCGCGGTCAATGACTGCAGCATAATCAAAGGGCATTCCCCTGCTCCGTCCGGTGATCGGGATTCCCAGTCCCTGATTGAGCCCGGAGAATATCTGTACAGTCAGCCTTGGGGATCTAGAGTAGCACTGTCTATATAGCAAGCATGTGGTGTCATACATATTCATGTATGCTAATACATAACCAAGTGTAAAACAAAAGTGCTAAATTATTATGCCTTAATAGGATTAAAAAAAAGTAAAATAAAACATAAAAAGTGTAGAAAGAAAAAAATAAATAAAATAAATAATAAAATAAAAATAAATATTTAGAAAAAATTATTGTGCTTTATTGTACACACCACACACACAACACACACACACACACACCACACACACACACAACACACACACACACACACACACACACAAAAAATAACCCGTAGAGTTAATCTAAAAGGTTATTTAGTGTGAAATGTGAATGGTGTACAAAAACACATGCAGAAATGTTCATGCTGCAAAAAGATGTTAAAAACATTCTGCAGTAATTTATCTGTAAACTTAAACAAAAATACAACTTCCTCACATGTAACAAATCTTCATACAACTGCATCTCTTAACATTTACAACTATTGAAAGCAAGGAGGAAAAAACTAGAAAATGTAGCTGGTTTTCAGGTCTGGTGATTAAAGGGGTTTTCTCAGTACAGGCTTTCGCAGGCATCTTCACATTTTCTCTCTCTTACAGCTTCAAATCCAGGGGTGTATCTCTCCTCGCAGTGGGTGTGTCTTCAATCACTGAAGACTGGTGATATCATCATACCCCCTTCCTGCTCCCTCCTGAGTCATCATCATCATCATTCTGTGTGAGCAGTGGAAGGGAAAAGATTTCACAGCTCTGCAGACCTCCTGCAATGGTCAGTTCTCATGCCTGGAGAGTTGTCATCTCCCTTCACAATCTCCTTGTAACACCTGTATTGCTGTAAAAAGGTCCTGTAAACTGCCCCCTAATATTAAAGAAAGTGACATCTTGTCATTGTGTCTAGCAGAGTGTATTATATGTATGTTATTTGGGTGGGGGCAGCAGGGTGTATTATATGTGTGTTATATTGGGGGGAGCAGAGTGTATTATATGTGTGTTATATGGGTGGTGGGAGTGAATCTAGCATTGTTCAGATCCTTCACATCAGAGCTGTCCCTGTCCCAGTTTCACTTTCACTTTCACCCTGCTCATGGAGGAGTAAGCACACAGAGCACAGAAAAGCCAATCACAGCACTGGAGTGTGTCCCACATGGAGGCATGTCCCATATAAGGGTTTGAACTAAATACCAGGCAACCAATCCCAGCAAAGGGATTGTGGCCCAACCCCCCAGGCTGCAGTTTTAGGTGAAGAACACAGAGATTAGCTTATAGCTGCTACATTAAATGATTTAGCCAATACAAACCAATTGCAAAATGCTTATTTTTACTGTCCTTATCATTACAGATATGATCTTTGTAGGGATTAACAAACATCCTCTTGAACTTGAACCTGCCTCAGATGGTTACTTGTCAGCTCTATGGACTCTGCTTGACGCAACCTCTATTTGAAGATGAACTTTACACAAACTTTGAAAAGTTTGCAAATGAAAAGCTAGGATAACAACAAGGTTTTTAAAATACTCACTCTTGGGATGTGTGGGGCAAAGTCTAAACTTGAAAATATCTCTTATCTTTTTACCACTGCTTCTTCAAATGAATAAACAAGTATCACATTATATCTTTGTCAGCCTAACACTTTACTTAATAATAATACTCAAAGGAGGAAGAAAAAAAGCAAACACACATATACCTTAAAGTTTTGTTTTATAGCCCGGACATGTTACTAACATACACATCCCTTAATTTTTTGCAACCTGTACCTAATTTGACTTTATACTTCAGAAATTAAAATAAATGCTGAAAACATGTTTCTGCTTATATGGATGTATAAACACAGATATACAGTATTGAGATTTGTTTTTAACAAACAACTACCTCCTAAGGCAGGGATGCACAACATGCATGCCCCTCTATGCAGCCCACAGCCATCAAGAAACAATCTTGCTTTGTCTCTGTTCTCATACTTCAAAAAGTAATATTCATCTTTTGACAGCTGCATTCGATGGATAGTTATTGTGGGCACGGTATGACTGGCAATATTATGGTGGGCACTTTATGGTTGGCAATACAGGGCTGTATATGGTATTTTAAGCAAGCTAAATAAGCAAACCAGTAAAAACTGTGTATGTATTATCTGTGGATTTCTTCTTCAAAGGAATATTTATTTCTGACACAAATGTCTGATAGATGAGTTGCTCATTGTCCTGTCCCTTTCGCCACTAGCTCATCATCACATCACTTTATAGGAAGAACCTTCAATTGAAAATTGTTAGCATGGGGAAGTCAGGGCACAGATGGAAGCAACATGATCTTGATGAGTCATTGACCTTGATCCAAAGGAATGGGAGGTCATAATGACCAAAGATAACTGCCCCGATGCAGCCATTTTCCCTCATAACAGCCATGTAGATGGCATGTGTCTTCTTCTGCCTGTTTTGTAATTGAAACAAAGGTGTTGCATCACTGTTAGTCTGGAGCTTCTTCCCAAACAAGCTTGTCATGGTTGGCTTTGCCAGGAGAACGAGACTCCAGGGGATATAGCTTAAGTGTTCATCAGCTCCTGCAAGCCTCACCACCACTGCAAGGCTGAAATCTAAGTTTGGTCCTATCTACTACAAATGTACTAAATGAGAGTCTCCGTATGTACTAAAAGGGGGCCTAGAAATGTGTGGGGACATATTTACTAATTTACTATGTGGGACACAAATAAGGGCATATTACTCTCTAAGGTGTTTATGTGGTTATTTCATCGTAATTGAAAGAAGTTATCAGGGTGACCTGTACCAGGAAAAGGAAAGTGTATGACTTCAATCAGAGAAGACGTCACCTTTTAGTCATTGGATGTAACTGCAGACCAGGACCGGACTGCCCATAGGGCAAACCGAGCATTAGCCCGGCGGGCCGCTGGGGTCCGGGCCGCAGCGCCCATCTGAAGCGCCCGCCGAGGGGGCCAGTCTTTCCCCCTGGCGGGCCCCGAGTGCTGCCTGGCGCACGTACAGGGGCCGCAATGGTCGCATATGCAACCGGACCCCTGTGCCAAGGGGCCGACAGGCTCCCCTCGCCACACGGCTGCTCGGCCGGGTCAACGACCCAGCCATGTAGCCATCACGGCCGCCGCCTGCACTGCGCGGAGCAGGCAGCGGCCGAGGCTGAACAGCTGGGATCTTCTGATCCCGTCTGTTCAGCTCCCAGGAGGCCGCGGGGCAAGCGCATGATGTAATGACGTCATCGCGTGCCTGCTCCGCGGCCCGCACTCGGGTGAGAGTGGCTGCCCCGGGCGAAGACAGAAGAGGAAGCAGAGACATCAGGTAAGTATTGTTTTTTTTAAACTACTAGCCCTGCCTACCTATATACTGCCCTGCCTACCTACCTATATACTGCCCCTGCCTACCTATATACTGCCCCTGCCTGGCTATATACTGCCCTGCCTACCTACCTATATACTGCCCTGCCTGCCTTTATACTGCCCTGCCTACCTACCTATATACTGCCCCTGCCTACCTATATATCAGCCCTGCCTGCCTACCTATATACTGCCCTGCCTACCTATATACTGCCCCTGCCTACCTATATATCAGCCCTGCCTGCCTACCTATATACTGCCCTGCCTACCTATATATCAGCCCTGCCTGCCTACCTATATACTGCCCTGCCTGCCTATATACTGGCCCTGCCTATATACTGCCCTGCCTACCTATATACTGCCCTGCCTACCTATAAGTGGCCCTGTCTGCCTATATACTGGCCCTGCTTACCTATAAGTGGCCCTGCCTACCTATATACTGGCCCTGCCTACCTATATACTGCCCTGCCTACCTATATACTGCCCTGCCTACCTATATACTGCCCTGCCTGCCTATATACTGGCCCTGCCTACCTATAAGTGGCCCTGCCTGCTTATATACTTTCCCTGCCTGGCTACATAGTGGCCCTGCCTATTTACTGGCCCTGCCTACCTATAAGTGGCCCTGCTTACCTATAAGTGGCCCTGTATGCCTATATACTGGTCCTGCCTGGCAATGTACTGGCCCTGCCTGCTTATATACTGGCCCTGCCTGCTTACATACTGGCCCCGCCTGGCTACTTACTGGCCCTGCCTGGCTACATACTGGCCCTGCCTGCTAATTACTGGCCCTACCTGGCTAATTACTGCCCCTGGCCCTACCTGGCTAATTACTGGCCCTACCTGGCTAATTACTGAGGGCAGCCCTAGCTAACTGGCTAATTACTGGGGGCAGCCCTAGCTAACTGGCTAGTTACTGGGGGCAGCCCTAGCTAACTGGCTAATTACTGGGGGCAGCCCCAGCTAACTGGCTAGTTACTGGGGGCAGCCCCAGCTACCTGGCTAGTTACTGGGGGCAGCCCCAGCTTCCATGGATGGTTACTGGGGGCAGTCCCAGCTACCTGGCTGGTTACTGGGGGCAGCCCCAGCTACCTGGCTAGTTACTGGGTGCAGCCCCAGCTACCTGGCTAGTTACTGGGTGCAGCCCCAGCTTCTGGCTAGTTACTGGGGGCAGCCCCAGCTACCTGGATAGTTACTGGGGGCAGCGCCAGCTACCTGGCTAGTTACTGGGGACAGCCCTTGCTACCTGGCTAGTTACAGGGGTAGGCCCTGTCTACCTACCACATTAATGGAGGAAGGCCCTGTTTACCTACCTAATGGGGGGTCTACCTATTTACATTCCACTTATCTGACATTTTTTAATTTCTAATTTTTAGGGTCTAGCATACGCTGTTTGGGGAATTGATAGGAAAGTGCTGAAAAAGAGAGCAGTCTAAGATGTATTTGTGGTAAATTCTACAGAAACGAGTAGTGACCGGGAAAAGAAGAAATTGCATGCTGTACTGGACAGAGAAAAAATGGAAGGGAAAAACTCATCAGGGAAGACATCATGGAGGTTTGGGCCAGAAGGAGATGAAAAGGAGAAGAGAACAACTCCCATCAGAGATGACGTCTCCTGTGAGTCCCTGCTGTCAAAGGTAATTTTACTTCTGTGTTGAATCAGTGCTGTATTCATGTGATGGTGACCTGACTACTGGTGATGGGATTGGTGGGGTTGTAGATTATGTTGGTGCTTATGTAGTGTCAGTGTAGGCTTGTCCCGGATTGTAATAAAAGTGCACACCTGACTCTGTGACGAGGGGTTTCTCTGCACCACTGTTCCTTTCTTCCTTGCTTGTGTGTAGGCTGCTTTCACACGGAGCGGTTTTGGTACATTTTTTTGATGCTTTTTTTGTGCAAAAATGTACAGCATTAACTGCTCTGCCTTTCTGCACAAAAACACACCAAAAAAACATAAATAATGCACCAAAAGTGCTCCGTGTGAAAGCAGCCTTATAGTTTTGTTTATTTTAGAAAGTGGCGAGGTGCAAGAACAAGGGGAATTTTTTAAGCGGATATTGTATGTGGGCTGGTGGGGGCTTAGTGCCAGGGCTGATTTTTTTTCCCAGTCCGGCCCTGCTCCAGTCTAATCATTTATATGGCCAACAGTAGAAATTTTATCTACTGCTGAATAGTCACTGTATGATGGCAATATTGGTCTTAGTATAATAATTTTTATCCAGCAACAGTATGGTATTATTCACTCATTATGTGTTGGTAATAAGTATTAATAATGTGCCGGTCTAATTTTTCTATTGTATAGTGTATATTGTATAATGGTATGATTTGTAATGTTGGTTTAGGTTTACTGGATTTTGTATGGAAACAGTGTAAGGATAATATTTACCGTGTATATCGTTAGAGATCCTAGTAGTCGTGTTACGGTTAATTTGGTACTTGTCTGCTGGAGGTGTCTGTGCATGATTGGATGCATGGCTACACAAAAAAAAAGCTTAATAAAAGTTAATGCTGTTATTAACTTAGCAGCCATAATGAAAACCTCATGATATCAGGATTTTTTTAGACATATTGTGATGTGGAAAATAGAAAAAGAACTCACCTAAAATTCTTAAAAAATAGGTTTAACATAAATGTTTTCAATAACAGTAGGTCATTTTGTTTAATGACCCTTCTAGTGTAGTATGATTGTTGATCTTCTTTCAGAATGATGGGCCATGGCTGTCTACCTACACCCTAATGATTCTAATGAAAATGATATCCTTCATATGATTTTGGAATTACATTGACTGAACTTTACCTAAACCTGAGCTGTGTTTACCAGTTTATTTATATAGACATAGATCTAGTGCCATATTTGATATTTGTACTATTTACCCTTTAATCCAAAGTGCATAATGTTGGATTGTGAATAATTATTAGAAAAACACATCACAATATCAAATTAATCGTTCTGGGTTTTAAAATACTGTAATTTATATTTTAATGTGTTGCTTGGCTAATGTACTGACACTTCATGGGTAAATATCCAATATAAACAATTGCTTTTACAAAGAGTATAACATTACATTTAACATTAAAAAATTGATGGTTAGTTCCCTGTCTCTTTACTTTATATGCCAGATGTCATATTAGATCACTTGTAAATCACTTACAATAGGGATATGTGCTCACAAGCGGATATCCGAGTGCACGTCCGCCCGGGACATAATGAGGGGGTCTAAGTTGCTGTGCTGCTGTTTTATTGGTTTCAATAAAGTTGCTGAGTCTTACCGTCTGAAGAATTCTGGATTCCTTGGCGCCCTGCATTATGTCCCGGGCGGACATGCACACGTACTTCCGTCAGGCCGGCGGTGAATTCGGAACGGAGCACAGCGTTCTGGTGATTACCCAAGCGGACGGAGGATAAAGTCCACGAAGGTGAGCCGCATTACTGCATTGTTTGTTGAAGTTTAAAGGCCACACGCGGCTGCACTGTTTTTCGGGACACGCTGTATACACGCATTTAGGGTATCACCGCAAGCACCCATTGTAATAGCCATACAGCACAGCACTTACCCCAACAAACTCACGAAGGTCTATTGCTGCACTTAAAATGACAGCCGAAAGATTGGCTAAACTAGCAGCTGTTTTTGACAACACGAATCCCCAAACTGAAACGGATAGTGAATGGAAATGCCACTTCATGGAATTAGAAAAACTAAAAACAAAAGAAGTGAAGATTTGGTGGGATCAACATACACTAAAAGCTTATTTGGAGAGGAAAATCATCCCTAGGGGCTTAAGACTCAAAAAGGTCCCCTCATTTGAATTACCCAAAGAGTTTGAAATTAAATGGAACAACACACTCACTGACTGTTCCTTAGCCCTCACCACATTTATTATAGATCTGGAAACAGAGAAGCTAAAAGAATTGGATCAACAGATTAAAACATTAGAGACAAAAATTAACATATACGCAAATGTACCAGATTTTCAAATGGCACAAAACCAATTAAAAGAAACAGTAGAGCAAATAGAGGACATTATAATGGAAAACAAAAAGAAAAAGTATAAAAGAGATCTGGAAGATTACAAACAAGATAGAGTATATATGTGGACTAAGGATAAATATAGCTATTTACCCAGATCTATTTTGAAGAAGAAAAAAAGAAATAACAGGAACAGCGGAAGATCTATAAGTTTCTCTGACCTAGAAAGCACAGATGGGGCACAAACAGATAGTGATATACAAGAAGAACCTACAACAAGTGCAGAGTCAGTGGCAACAAGCAATAAGAATATGTCAAAAAACGGGAAAGGAAAAGCAAAGGAAAATACAGCCACACCGAGGAAATCAGCAAGGACATTTGCACAACACAAACGAATATGCAAAGTGTAGCAGAGATTACAGAAGTAATTATCCTAACTCCTGTGATCTTGACTGAAACCCAGTTGGAAGTCCTGAAGCAGGGGCTTAACTTTGTGCCAACACAGGACTTTGACTTGTTCGATACTCTGATGGACATTAATAAATTTGTTAGACTGCTTACGGTCAAATTACATTTTTTTGAGGGTGATTATGCACAGGGAGAAGTAGATCAGTTCACCCATTGTATATCTAATGAATTTGAATACTTACAATTTAAAGAACAATTAGCCCTAAATACATTACAGGGCCTTAACAGAGAGGGAATCACAGAGGGGTCCACACAGGAGGTACTACAACACGTCCAACACCATATGCCTAACCCAAGCTTTTACCCCATTAAAGCAAAAGTACCTGCCCTAGAGAATTTTCAGAATGTTATGGAGCGAGATCTCCTAAAATTACACAATAAAAATCTTCAAAATAGAAAAGCCAAAGGAAAGGAACATAGCAATATGACGTGGTCTCAAATAAAGGCCACTAAAGAGTTGAAAATGAATAAAAATCTTATTAAAAAGGCAGATAAAGGGGGGGCTACTGTAGTCCTAGACACTGGCCTTTATGTCAAACAAGTACACGCAATTCTGGATGATGCTGACACATATAGGAAAATCAGGGAGGACCCCACCAAACACTTTCAAAACAAGCTAACTAAGGTTTTGGAAGAGGGTATAGCCCTGGGTGTCATCAATGAAAAACAGATGAAACTGTTGTACATAGAAGATCCAGTTGTACCAATTTTTTACGGGGCTCCAAAAATCCACAAAGGGGTTTTCCCACCGGGTCTTCGTCCCATTATCTCAGGGAATGGGTCCTTTTTAAAGGGGGTTTCTCAGAAAATTGGGTGGACGTGTTATTACAACCTTTGGCCCCAAAATTCCCCCCGGGGTTTACGTCAAGGACCCCCAAATCTTTGCCCCCCAAAATTTTATCAGGGAAAGAAGGGAAAGGGCCCTAACTACACCTGGGTCACTTGTGATGTATAGGGCTTTTTTTCCAGCACCCCACATGACATGGGCCCTAGTGGGCCCTTTTCCTTTTTCTTACAAACTTAGGGAAAATATGATAGAAACACCCAAGGAAATTTAATCATCTTGGGGGGGAAATTTTTTTGTTTAAAAAAGCAATTACTTTAAATTTTAAAAAATTTCTTTTCTAAAATTCAGCAAATAGAGGCGCCCATGGGAGCAACTTTTTCACCACCCCCTGGCGTTTTTGACCATGGCTTGGGGGGATTTACCATCCCATAAAATAATTTTCGTACCCTTTTATAAAAAATTGCATTTTTTGGGAAAGGGGGCGCTACACCCGATTCCCTTTCCTTTATGGGGGGGGTCCGATTTTTAGCGCCCCCATCCCAGTCCCTTTTTTTGAAATTTAAATCAATAAAAAATTCGTTTAATTTATGTTTTCACGTGAAATTGGGGAAAAAATTTTTAGCACCCGGGTTTTTCCCTGGTATAAAATTTTAAAGGGACAAATGGGGGGGGGGAAGATTCCCAACCCCCACTGAAACCCCCAAACCCCCAATTGGGGGAAACCCAAAATTTATCGGGGGCAAACGGGTTGTCTTTAACCCAAAACAATTAAAAGCCATTCCTTATGGCGGTTTGTCGGGGCAAGGAGAAAAATGTACACTTGATGAGGATTCAGACAGAAAACCCAAAATCATCATACAAAAATTAGAACAAAAGGGTCCCAAATTTGAGATTAGAGAAGGAAAAACGAAAAAGTTAGTCAATGAAACAAAAACCCCTTTACTCATTGCAAAAACAAACAAAAGGAACAGGTTTTTCCCTAAGGCAAATATTCCTTTTTTTTCCCAAAATATAGCAAAAAATTTTAATCAAATTAAAAACCATTTTCAAAAAAAAATTTTTAACTTTTTAACGGAAAAGAAACAAAATTTGGGAAAAATTTTTAAACAAAGGGAAATTACGGGTTTTCCCCCAAAAGAGGGAAAACGTTGGGGTAACAAAATTTCTCCCACACTTAAATATACCCCCCAGCAAACTGTAGGTAAAAAAAAACCTGGTTACCCCAAAAGGGGTTTTTTTAAAGTCCCGGAGGGGGCTGTTGAAGGGCTTGTGGGGTTGCAATAAAGCCCCCCAATTTTTAAACGGATTCAAAAAACCCGGTTTTTTTTGATTTCCAGCTTTTTAAACCAATTTTAATAGCCCCACCACTCTTTTTAAAATTTTAGAGGGGTATGCGTGCAAAAAAGAAATATTTTGGAAGAAACCTTTCCCGAAATTGAAAACTAAAATTTAAGGGAAAACCACATCTCCAGTGTTAAAAGGGAAAACCGTGGCGTCGGGACCCCGGGCAAGCTTTTCCCTTTTAGAAAACAAAATTTTAAATATAGATAATCTCAAATTTTTGTGATTGTAAAATTCCACGTCCGTATGGGAGGGGGGGGATTGGCCCCAAATTTAATGAGACTTAGAGGGGCCCCAAATGGACCCTCAGTTTTAGATACTAAAAGGGCCCACAGGGAATAAATTTCCGAAAGGGACTTGCTGAAAACATTTTTTTAAAAAATAAGGTTTTAAAGCCTTATTTTGGGTTTACTGGAAAATTTTAGCCATGATAAACGTATTTTAAAGGGTAACCACATATATTTTAAAGCATGAAAGTCCAGTCCGGGTTTTTTGGGAACTTTCTTTTTTAAAAATGTCATGGACAGTTATTTTTTATGCGTGTTTGTTTGGTTTTAAAAGTTTTTTTAAACAAAAAAAAGAAAGATGGCAGCAGCCTGCCATTATAGTGAAAAAAGGGGGTAGTATCCCAAAAACGCGCTGTGTTATCACCTGGGGAGGGGGACTAAGTTGTTTTTTGCTGCTTTTTTTAAATTGGTTTCAATAAAGTTGCGGAGTTTTAACCTTTCTAAAGAACCCTGGATTCCTTGGGCCCTGGCCCTTTTTTAAATGTCCCGGGGGACGTGCACTCAAATATCCGCTTTTTACCCAACAGGGTAATTCCGCCAGGCCAGCGGTAAATTTCAGAACGGAGCCCCAGCGTTTGGTAAATTACCCAGCAAAAGGGGAGGAATAAAGTCCACAAGGGGTGGGGCCGCATTCATGTTTTTGTTTTAATAATGGGGATAAATTAAAGAGTAAAAAAAATTTGGGGTAAAAATTTTTAGACACAATAAGGGGGAAAATTGGGACCAAAGTTGACATTTTTTTTAAATTGAGACTATATTTTTTTTTTATCCCCTCCCTTTGGCCCCGACCTATGACAACTTTTTTCCCAAAATGGTTCCCTCCACCTTTTTCCCTACCTCTCAACTTTCTCCCCACCTTTTGTCCCTTCAGTGATTTTCTTGTTCTGTGCTTATGGCTGATCAAAACCTCCCCCTCTGTCACATATAGACTGATGCTGTAGCGCCCTGGTCACATTTAGACAGTTGTTGTAGCCTACCGTATCATATATTGGCCACTGCTGTAAACCCCTCCCCTCTCCATCACATATAAGCCATTGTGTAGGCCCATTCTGTTTTGATCCCCCTCACTGAACTTCTTTCTCCTTTATTTTTTCTCCCTTTGGTACTTTTCTTTTTCCCCTGTGGGTTGTTATTAGACCAAAAAGTTTCCTTTGGGTGACTTAAAAGGGCCCACATCCCAAAAAGTTCTTTTTGGTCCCACTGCAGGATTAAATGAACTTGCAGGGCAAGCTCGGGGGGCCCAGGGTGGCTTTTCCCTTTTTCAATGAAAACCGGGGTTCCCTTGGGTCACTGCACACCGGGGTTTTTAACAAATAGCCCTGCTCCAGAAGCTGTGTCATGTATTTATATTTTTTTTTAAAGGGGTTTTTTACAGCATTTTTTCCCATACGTTTTTTTGTCCAAAAAAAAAGGGGTTTTTGGAAAAGATTTGTTTCTGAAAATTTTTTAATATTTTTTTTCTTCTATTGATATACAACTGTAGAAAAAACATTTGTTTGTGGAGGAAGGTGCAAAGAACAGAAAATGAATAAAATAAATGCAGGTTTCAATTTTAACCAGAGGAAGAAAAACTGCATACAAGATGAATTTATTGATTGCCGGCCATCTTGCATGCTTATTTAAAATTGCAAACCATATAGGGACTATAGAATTTTAAATGGAAAATTTAAATATCCATAACAATGGCTTCTGTTGTGATCTACGAACAATGACTTGGTGCAGTAAGATTTCACTGCCAAGTTAACTCTTTTAGGTCAGAGCTATTTTGGATTTTTGGTTTTTATTTCTTCCTCCCCACCTTTCAAGAGCCATTTACATGAAAGCTTATTTTTTTGTGGTACAAGATATACTTTTTAACCCCTTACCGCCGGAGCCAGTTTTGGCCTTCCTGACAGAGCACCATTTTCAAAATCTGTCATGTGTCACTTTATGAAAAAATAACTTTTTAATGCTTTTACCTATCCATGTGTTTAGAGATTGTTTTCTGGACATATTGTGCTTTAAAAAGTAAAAATTTGGGGCCCAAAAATATTTGTTTATTTTGAAAAATTTAAAAAATACAGGAAATTTTGGGAAAAAATTTACCATTTTCAAATTTCAAAAATTTCTTTATCAAAACAGATTAATACTAAAAAAATGGGGTTTAAAATAGCATCATCATTTCTTCTGTATGTTGGCTTTTTTTTAAATTTTTACTTAACTTTTTTAGAATAAGTGGGCTTACAAATATGAAGCTTTTTTCCCAAAATTTCAAGAAAATTACAAACACAGATTTTTTAGGGTCCCGTCTTTTTCACATGTAAATTGAGGGCCTTTATTTAAAACCCCCATAAATCACCCCCTTTTTAAAAAAACACACCCTTCAAGTATTTAAAACAGCAGTTAGAAAGTCTGTTAACCCTTTGGGTGTTTTACAGGAATTTAAGAAAAGGGGCAGTAGAATTTCAAAATGCATTTTTTTTTGCCAATTTTCATTTTAATCATTTTATGGAATTTAGTATATGGTAAAAAAAACCACAACAAAAAGTAAATTTTCCCCTACATCTGTGTTTCTAAAATTAAAAACATAAGTGGCCATAGTTTTTTTATTTGAACCAACCACAGGCCTCAGAATTAAGGGAGCTACTGGTTTTGGAGCATCATTTTATTATAATTTTTTTATAGGCAAAATTATTTTCCCTGACACCTAGGTGCTAAAAAAAAAAAAACAAAACTGAAAAGAACCCCTTTATAGAAACTACCCCCTAAAAATCTCAAAGGGGTGTAGTGATTTATTTACCCCACAGCTATTTTACAAAAAATTTTAGAATTAGACCATAAAAATGAAAATTTTCATTTTCTCAAATAAATTACATTTTTTGCCCCATATTTTTCATCTCACAATCCCAAATTGGAAAAAAAAATAAACCAAAACCTATTCACAATGTTTTTGAGGTTAAATACCCCAAAAGTGGTCTAAAGAAAATTTTGGGACCAATGGGGGCCAAAGTGAAGGACGCTATTTTGGTTTGGGGGTGCAAAATAATGGATTTTTGGGTGAGGGCCGTTGCATTTTTAACCCCCCAAGTTCCCAAAAGGAAAATAAAAACCCAAAATTGACCCATTTTGAAACACACCCCTCAATAATTCATCTAGGTGTATTGCGTGCCTTTTGGGCCCCCCAGGTTTTTCACGAAATTTCTTGAATCCGGTTGTGAAATGAAAAATAATTTTTTTTTTCCCGAAAATTTCACTATTAATTCAAAATTTCATTTTACAAAAAAAGGAGGAAAAAAAACACCCCAAAAAATGTTGCCCAATTTCTTCCGATAAGGAATACCCCATATGTGGTCAAAAACATATACGGGGCACATGGTGGTCTTAGAAGGGGGGGATGCTATTTGGCTTTGGGAGTACAAAATAACGGATTGGGTGGGGGCCCCCTGTTTCATTAAAAGCCCCCCAGGTTCCAGAACGGGGAAAAAAACCCCAAATTGACCACATTTTTGAAACATTTAAAAACCCCCAATGAATTCACAGGGGGATAGGTCATTTTGCCCCAAGGGTTTTTCACAAAATATGGGGAATCCCTTTTTTTAAAATGAAAAATTAAATTTTTCCCCGAAACTCACTATTTTTTTCTCTAATTTTTCTTTTCCAAAAAAAAAGGGGGAAAAAAGCACTCCAAAAACCCCGTTGCCCCCCTTTTTTTCTAAGTAAAGCAAAAAACCCCTAGTGGTCATAAAAAAAACGGGGCAATGGTGATTTAGAAGGAAGGAGCGCTATTTGGCTTTGGGAGTGCAAAATAACTGGTTTGGGCTGGAGGCCCCCTTGTTGTATTTGTAAACCCCCAAGTTCCAGAACGGAAAAAAAAAAAAAAAAAAAAAATGTCCCCATTTTGGAAACTACCCCCCCCTCAATAAAATTCATCTGGGGTATATTGTGCATTTGGACCCTGGGGTGTTTTTTTTTATGGGTAATGCTTTTTAGGGGTTGGGGGAAAATCACAATTATCCTGTTTCCAACTTTTAACATAAACGGCCCTTTTGGGCCCAAAATTTGAAAAATTTTTTTTTTTTTCCCCCAATTCTTCTGCCATGTTCCCCTTCTAGGGACACCCCAAATGTCACCCTAGAATTTGGCTGCCCCTGAAAACCATGGAAAAAGACATAGCAATTATCGCATACTGCCTATTTTGCTGAAATACACAGCATGTCCGCAATTGTACATGCTTTTTTGTAACGGAAAAATTTTAAACACCCAAAAATGACCCCCTTTTGGGAAGAACCCCCAAGGAACATTTTAAGGGGGGTTTTAAAATTTAAATTTTTTAACAGACGGGTGTTTTAAAGTTAATTCACGACATTTCTAGCTTAGAAAGGAAAAAAAAAGCAAATGACGTTTATACTAAATTTACCCCCAAAAAGCACAATACTGGCCCCGCCCTTTCGAAAATTGAAAAATGGTTTCCCAATTTTTATGCCATGTCCCTTTCCCCTTCTTGGGCACCCACATTTTACCCCAGAATTTGTCTGCCCCTAAAAATGCCTGGGCAAGACGCAGAGAATAATGGGGCAAAAACACGCCTTTTCTTGCGAAATACACGCATGTTACAATTGTTTTGTGAACTAAAATTATAAAACATCAAAAAGTGACCCAATTTTAGAACGCACACCTGTAACGGTCCCGGACTAAAAAGGGATCCACTGGCCCAAACCCCAACGGGGGAAAAAGCCAGCCGGAAGGGAATCTAAGTAGGCCCCGGTTTTTCACCAGAGCCCCCCGAAAGCGGGAGGGGACTTGCTGTGGCGGGGGTCTACCGGGGTCTTACCCTGACGGACTGCTTGCGGTGGCACCAATTAAGGTGGTGCAAAAATCATAAACAGGCTGTAGCCGGGGACAGGCAGAATCGGGAAGGCGGCAGAATTTTTGGTCAAGAGACGGTAGCAAGGGTCGGTAAAGGGTTTAGATCAGAACGAGACAACTGGGAACGCTTTTCTCAATAGGAAAGGACTAAAATGCGGCGGGGAAGGGGGGGCGAAGCGCCCGGGTAAAATAGAGGCATTGCCCGCAATAGCCTATTACCGGGGGCACTGTCCCTTTTAAATTTCACAGACCCGGCCGCCGGCCTTACAGCCAGGGACGCGCGCCCGGGAAAAGGGGGCTCCCCGGGAAGAGGAGCCAGCCGGGTGACCGGCGCGCAGGAGGGGAGGGGCCCCGCCCCCGACCCCCGGGCAGGGGCCACCCCTCCCAATAGCCCAGCAAGGCAGACCGCAGCGGCCCCCGCAGCCTATTGCGGGCTGCGGCCCCTTTTGCAACAGTACCCCCCCCCTTACCCCCCCCCTTCTTCCTGGCCGGGGAAATTTTCCCCGCAGCAACTCAGGTCCGGATTTTGTCCTCCGGCCCCAAGATCTCTCTTCAGGACCAAACTCCCCCAAAATCGATAGGAAACCGTTTTCCCCCTGAGGGGTCTTCCATATCTAGGATTTCTTTTCAGTTGAAAATTGGCGGACTCCGTTCGGAAGTGGGGGATGACCCTTTGGGGAAAAGCGGTTCAGGACCACGGCTCAACAAGGAGAAGGAAAGGATTTGGGGAATACGCATTGGGGGTGGGAGCCGGAGTTTATGGGAGCTGGGTTTGATGCGCCCAAAAGTACTTCAAATGGACCTACTTACCGAGGGCCAATTTGTAGAGGGGAAAATTTGACCGGATATTCGGGCCGATAGCCAGACCTTGTCGCCAGGAGAAAAACACTGGGGAGGGATTCTATTTTTGCCCGCTTGGGACCTTCTTTCTGCAGACCTTTTTGCTGCAGAGACTGGCGCGTCTGTCCCAAATGGCCCACCATATCTCGGGCAAAAGTGTCGCTGCGGCACCTCCAAAGTGAAGAAAGGTAAGGGAGGGGGGGGTGCTGGCCATAGAATGTAAAATCCCGAGGTACCAGTGGATTCGACTCCAGGGAGTTATGGGAAAACTATCCCAAAGGGAAAGTAACGGGGCCCTCATCTGTCGACCCGGACAAAGTCCCGCAAATAGCCCCCGGTTTGGATTGTTTCTCCACTTGGCCTTTGTCTGGGGTGGTAGGCGGAAGAAAATCGAGGTTACCTGCAACCGAGAGAGAGGGCTCGCCAAAACCCCTGACACAAATTGGCCCCCCCCACCAAACATATGCTGAGGTACCCGTGTAGGCGGAAGTGTGGAAAAAAAAAAGGGGGCCCAAAACGGGGGGGCAGACGGTAGCCCCTGGAAACGGGATAAAGTGCCCATCTTTAAAAAACGGCCCGCGACCCCCCAATGACCGGTTTGCCAAAAGAGGGAGGAGATCCGTGATGAAATCCATCGCCACATGAGTCCAAGGACCCTAGGGATGGGCAGGGGGCGGGAAAAAAAACCTGGGGGTTTGTGGCGAGGATCTTGTTACAGCACAAGTAACGAGGACTTCACGAATTCCTTAGTCCCTGAAAGCTCTGGCCACCAGAAAAAGGGGAGAAAGGGAGGAACGATTTGGTGCCCCGGGGTGACCGGCCATTAGAAAACAGTGTCCCCATTTCAAAATTCCCCCTCCTGAGCGCAGGAGGACGAAAGTCTTCCCTGTAGGCACCTTTCGCAGACCCACGGGAGCCACAGAGATCAGGCGTTGGGGGAAATTTTAATTTTTGGGAAACCCCCTCCCCCCCCAACAATCGGAGCACGGGAGAGCGATGGGCCCCTGAGTTCTTCCCGCTGGCCGAAAATTTTTCGGGAAATCGAACGCGGAAGAAGGGGGACCATGGCTTGACGTGGATTTGGGGCGTTGGGCTGATTGGATATTGAAATTTTTATGTCGGATTAATGGTGAGGAAAGCGTGCCCTTTCCAAAAGATAATCCCCACTTTCTAGGCTAGTTTGAAGCCAAATCCGTTCCCCATGGTGTAATTTCTCCCGCAGGGGAAAAGGGTCTTGGAGAAGAAGGCACAGGTGACCTCTTGCCTTTGGGTCCCTTTCGGAAGAATTGCGCCAGCCCCGCCGAGGGGGCTCCACCTCCAGAAAGAATGGTTTCTCGAATCAGGTCTGGTCAGGATGGGGGCAGAGCGAAGGCGCTTTAAGCTGAAACAAAGCTTTTTTGGCCTCTGGGGCCACCGCCTTGGGGTTGGTTTTTTTTTGGAAAGGGAATGATAGGCGCCACCAAGGTAAATAATGCAGAAAAACTGACGATAGAAATTCGGGGAAGCCCAGGAACGTTGTATAGCTTGGGTAGGCCCACCGGCCGGGCCCTGCAAAACAGCCGACAACTTGGCAGGTCCATCTGAACCCCGGTACGAATCCGAACCAAGGAAGGGGAGGCTGGTCTGGTCAAGAACTTTTTCTCTAATTTACGAGAGATGGTTGGCATACCCCTCCAACCCCCAGGGGGGAATGAGAGCGATGGTCCCCAAAACCCCCGAGAACACCAAAATGTCTTTGGTAGACCACGACACCGTGTAAAGGAGATCCCGGAAAGATATATTCACAAAATTCTTGAAGACGTGGGGCTTTTCAAAACCAAGGGGCATGAAAAGGTATCAAAGTACCATCCCGTGTGTTAAAAGCAGTCTTCCATATCCCCCCCACGAATGGGATGAGGTTTAGGCCCCCGCAGTGAAACTTGGGGAAAACTTTGCTCCACAAGCCGGGCAAACAGTTCTGTGGGTCATCATGGAAGGGGGTTTTTTCAGAGTGATTTTGTTTAAAGGCCCCGATAGTCGATAAGGGGGGTAGGGGGCATCTTTCTTCTGCACGAAGAAAAATCCTCCCCCGCCGGGGAGGAGGATTTGCGTTAAAACCCCTTTTGCAGGGTTTTCCCCGAATGAGTTCACAGGGCCTGGGTCCCGGTAAACCGACACCGGGTAAACCCTGCCCCTGGGAGGACTGGTTCCCGGCAGTAGACAATTGGGCATTTAGGGCGGAAGGGTCTCCGGGCCGCTTTCGAAACGTCCGCATAATCCCGTATTCCCTGGAGACCTGGCAAGGCCGTAACGGTTGGGAAGGACGGAGCCACCGGGCGAGGTGCCACCAACAAAAAATTCCGGCCCCGGTCCTACGACGACCTCGCCTGTCTTTTCCCCAAATTAAGCGTAGGGGCATGGTGCTGCAGCCACGGAAGCCCCCAAAATTTCGCTGAGGAAACGAGACAGCACTAGAGGGAGATCTTCTCCTTGTGAGGGCGCCCAAACAGGGGGGTCCCGGTTGGTTTCCTTAAACCAATGGGTCTCCAAGCAGCTCCCCTGCGACCGGGATATCACCAACGGGTTCTCCAGGCTAACCCTGGAAGCTGTACCCGGGATACAAGGGGGGCGTGGTTAAGTTCCCCGGGGGAACCGGATCCAGGAAAGCAGGGGCCTGGAAACAAGACCCGAGTCATCCTATCTCCCCGCTAGTCAGGCATGGAAGGAAAAAGTTCTCACCCAGGACCTCCCCAACAGGCCTAGGTGGGGCGTTTCCCGGACGTTGGGGGGGGAAGCGGACAGCTCCTCCCCAAAATGATCCGGATGGCGCGTTCAGGCACGCTTTTCTGCCGCGACGGATATTCTTGCTCAGAAATGTGGGCTTGATCCACCCGCATGGGCTCTTCCCCAGACGGAAAGGAATGCCAGTGGAGGCCCCTGGAACACCGGGGCCAGCGTGGGGAGAGGGGGCGCGCCAGGTCCGATTTTGGCGCAGCTCTTCTTGCCTCTCTGCCCCAAAAGGGAGTCTATGCGGGGGGGGGGGGTGGGATTTAAAAACATTAAAAAGGATGGAAAAACTCTTCGCAAGGGCGTCCTTAACCCTGCTGGAAAGGCCCTTCTTAAAAGGTGGCGCACAGGGCGGCTTATTCCAGGACAGCTCGATCCAGGGGGCGAAAATTAGCATAACTCCGACAGAGGTTTCGCCCCCGGCCGGTTTTAAGAGTGCCCCCCTCCGCAAAATGTCGGGGTGGGTCCTGAAGACATGCGGAATTCAGGAGGAAAGGGATGCAGGGCCGCATACCGATCGCTCCTGTCCCATAGGGTAGCCAGGCCTTCCCGGACAACGGCGACCACAAAGCCACCTTGGAACGTTCGACAGGAAATTGTCCCCCCCAACTCAAGTGCATGGTGCACTGGGTGAGGAATCCCCTGCAGAGCTTGGGGGGGCCGTCAAATTTGGCCAGGGGGAAACAAAGTTGGGTTTTCCCCAAGGGGTCATGGGTGCCGAGCGGAGGGGCCACAGGGGGGGGTGATGGCTGCTGCTGGGCGGTAACGATGCGCATCATGGTAGTAACGATCCGGTTGGCCTGTGGGCAAGTTGCTGAACTGTGGGCCCCCACGCAGAGAGGGCCCCCACACTGGGCAGCGGTACCTTGGGGGGACCATGGCCGGATTTATGTAACGGGCCTGGAGTAGAAAATGGATCCACTGAAACCCCCGCAAGCGATGGTGTAAGCCGCCAGGGAAGGAATTAAGAGATCCCGGTTTTTCACCAGAGCCCGCCGCAAAGCGGGGTGGATTTCTGTGGGGAGTCTACCCGGTCATTACCCCTAGTGACTTGCTTGCGGTGGCAGCCGAAGTATACTGGTGCAAAATCGTAAGACAGGGCCTAGTCGGGACAGGCAGAGGGGCAGGACAGGCGGCAAGATTTTGGTCAAAAGGGTTTGCAAGGTAAGTACACGTGATCAGAACAGACAATGGGAACGCTTTCTCAAAAGGCAAGGCACTAAAGATCCGGGAGGGAGCGGGCGGGAAACGGGCCCCCCCCCGGTAAAATAAGGCAGCCGGCAAAAGCCAATTACCACGCATGCCCCTTAAATTTACGGACGGGCACGCGCCTTAGAGCACAGGGACCCCCGGCCCGGGCGGGGGAGGCGGGGGGAACAGGAGGCGGCGTTTGAGTCCGGCGCCAGGAGGGGCAACCCCTCCCAATAGCCGCAAAGAGGCCGAGCCGCGGCGGCGCCCGCACCCCGGTTGCGCCGGGGCCAAAAATACCCCTCAGGAACATTTTTAAAAGGGTTAATTAAAATTTTGAAAAGACGGGTTTTCATAAAAATTAATTACAGACATTTAATAGCTTTGAAAAAATGTAAACTGACGTTTACGTAATTTGCCCTCTAACTGCAAAAAACAGCGGCAGCCTTGCCAAAATTTAAAAATTTAGATTCCAATTTTTTCTGCCATTTTCCCGTTCATGGACACCCCAAATTTCACCCTAGAATTTGGGTGCCCCCGAAACCGCCAGGGGAAGACAGCAATTTGGGACATCACAGCCCATTTTGCTGAAAAACACAGCATTCCTGACAATTTTACATGTATGATGTGACAAAAATTATAAAACACCCAGAAGTGACCCCATTTTAGAACGCACACCCCTCAAGGAACATTTGTAGGGGTGTAATTCAAATTTTGAACAGACGGGTGTTTCATAAAGTTAATTCACAGACATTACTATTAGAGATGGGCGAATTTCCCGAAATTCATTTCGTTCACTTCGCCGAATTTCTCGGCAAAAAATAACTTTGTTCCGATTATTCGGCACGATTCACGTTAAAAAACAGTATTTCCAAGGGCTGGCACAGAGCCTGCGGGTGCTGTTTAGAAACGTAAATCGTTTGTGCCATGCTATAAAGAATGCAGTGGGAGCTTGGTTTGGTTTATTCATACTAATGTTGTGTTTTTAGTATGACAAAGCCACATGACTGCGAGCTCTTTGAATCGCTTTCACTATAAAATTCCTGGGACACTTAAGAGGGCAAAACTGACCAAAAACTGAGGGGGAATGTAGCCTGATAAAGTCAGCAACAGATGGAAAAAAAACAAGTCTGAGGGAGCTCATGTGGCACCATCAGTGACAGAGTGTGGAGGTGTCGGCTGGGCAGCCACAGCGTGCTACTGAGGTCAGAAGAGTGGCACAATGACAATTCTGTAGGTGGCAAAAAAACTGTGGATTAGGCCACAGAAGTGGCACATTGACACAGTCTGTCTAGGGTCACGGCAGAAGCCACCAGCAGCAGCATGAGGCTCAGGACAGATAGATGCACAATGACTCAGCTGTGTAGGTTTTTCAAAAAATTTGGCAGCAGCCCACAGCAGCAGCATGAGTTCAGACAGTGGCAACAATGACATTATGGATGTGGCAAACACAAAAACAGGTATTAGGCCCAGAGTGGGACAAATGACACAGTGTGGAGGTCACTGGGCAGCAGCTCAGCCAGAGCATGAGGTCAGACAGTGGCAGCCAATGAAACAGTGTGTAGGTCACACAGCATCCACACACAGCAGCATGAGGTCAGACAGTGGCCACAATGACACAGTGTGTAGTCAAGGGCAGCAGCAACAGCAGCAGCATGAGTTCAGGACAGACGGGCATAATACATTATGGACGATGGTGGCAAAAAAACAGGAATAGGGCCACAGAGTGGCACATGAAAGAGAGGGGAGGTGACGTCGGGCAGTAGCAACGCATGAGTCAGGTGAGTGGCACAATGGGACACAGTGTGGAAGTCACGGCAGCAGCCAAAGCAGCAGCATGAGGTAGACAAGTGGCCACAATGACAGAGTGTCGGAGGTGCGGTGGCAATACCAGATCCCTGGTAAAAAGATGGTTGGTGGCAGATGGAAAAACTGTCAGCAGATGTGTGGAATTCAGGGAGCGGTGGCGGCATCAGAATAGTAGGATGGAGGAGGTAATTTTGAACCCAGACTCATTTATCCAGTGTGGGTGAGGCCATCATGGGCTAATGTTTGTCTGACGCTAATGCATTGGTCGTGTGGAATTACTGGGCGATCCTCGATGATTAATCTTGACAAAGGTCAGCGTTCCCAAATTTCCCGTGGACAGCGGGTTTCTCCTTGGGTTAACGATGGCCCCCGCCCGCACTGAACACCCGCTCTGATGCCACACTACTGGCCGGGCAGGACAGGGCTTCTCCACTGCAAAATCGGCCAAGTTGCGGCCACCACATCAAGTTTGCCTCCCCCAGTAGACCAGAAGTCAATATTCAAAACTGGCGGTGGTCCAGAGTGCTTTCCAAGTGGCCACCACCTGTTGGTTCAGGGTCTGCTCCAGGTCCTGCTGCTGCTGCTGTGGTGGACTGCCCTCCTCACTAGGACCGGCTGTGAAGGAAGTTGCTCATCAGGTCACTCCAAGACTTAGGTTGTGCTGATGTAGCTTCGGTAATGCTACCGACCCCCCCACACATTCCCGGGCAGTCACGGGCAGGCACAAGTAGTACGAGTGTGCTGAAGGAACCACCCCCGGTTCAGAAATGTCAGAGGGACCGATGCAGCACATGGGCATGCGGCCAACTGATACGGTAGGATTTCCCTATAGTATTTGAGTTTGTTACTCCCTCTCAATAGATGGGGAAAAAGGCTCCCATTTTGGACCTGCGGTTTTAGCGAGGGTCCAACTAGGGAGGAGAGCAGAAGTCATCCGTCATGCAGGATGATGATATTAGGCTGTCACTAACAAGGCAAATCAGCATGCTGAGGCGCATCTGCACAAGTTGTCTCCGAGGGGCTTCCCTGCCGACATCTCACTGTATACTGCCACCGGTGCTTGCGGGTCATCTCATCGTCTTACTCATCTCCATCATTAGCTCCTCCAGCTGCTCACTGCTTTTTTTCTCTTGCTCCACCCGGGTAGAAAAATACAATCATTTCACCAGACAATGCTTCTGCTCCAATGTTACTCCTCCTCCTCCATTTCAGTCCCACACCGGACTCATGTGGCGCGAGATGTAGTCGCCAGTCTCCTGTCCCCGCCAGACAGATTTTTCAGCATCTGTTCCAGGACATGAAGCAGTGGAATGACGTTATCACCAGTAGTCCTGGCGACTGACCCAAATAAGTAGCCATCCTCGAATGGGCCTCAACCAACGGCAGGTGTCACGCATGAGATGCAATGGTGGACATCAAAGTTACACGGGGCAAAGTACTCTGTCTGCCTGGTTCCATCAAAAAATCGTTAATGGCCTTTCTCTGTTATAAGTCGGTCCAAACATTGTGCTGGCTGGATTCCATCGGGTGGAAACATCGCATATCAGTCGTGTGTTGGGGAGGAGAGGATCCGTTCTGCTGCTGCAACTTGAGGAGGGTTGTTGTTCCTGGCTGTGTAAGAATGGTTAAGTGCATGCACAGTTTCTGGCCCATTTTCAGAATGTTCTGAGAAGATCGGTGGGAAGATCCTTCAGGAACCTTTTTTACAAACCCAGATTGAACACTTGCGCCATGCTGGGCGCATGGACCATCCCTCTCGGCTGCAGAGTTGGGACACTGTTTCCTCCCATTGTCCGTCACCATGGTTTGTCCGATTTGCAGGTCTTGGCGAGGTGTGGAAGCCCACTCATCGATTTCTTGCTGCATGACGCGGTGGCAGTTCCTCCACTCGTGTTGTGACTTCGTTCGCCGAGGCATGCCAGGTGTTAGAATGCGTGACACCTGTGTGCCCCTGTGCCCTAAACATGTGCTAATGGATGGAGCAGAGTACTTGTGGAGGGCTGAGATGGTGGTGGAGGAGTGAGGAGTGTCCGGACATTGCGCAGGAGCCGAAGTTTGACATTTGTGATAGGAGGGAAGAAAGCGCCGCTCCTGTCCATAGTTGTTGGTGTGCCTGAGGCCGGATGACATTCACCCAGTGGGCCGTTAAAGGAATGTAATGGCCCTGACCTAGTTACAGTTCCAGTCGTGCCGCGCTTGCCGTGGCACCTTGGAACAACCCGATAAGCTCAAAGACATGACCCCACATCTGTTTCTATACATATTTATGAAGTGCTGGTACTGCCATTTTGGAAAATTAAATTTACGGCTTGGAACTCTCCATCTCGGCTCCCCCCGGGCACAAGCCATTATGTTCTCTGAACGGTCTTGCAGAGTCCACCACTTTGGGAATAGGGCCCGGACTGCGGAGTACCAAAACAACTTGGACAGCGAGCACGGTCAGCTGCTGCACCCTCTAGGATGGTTGGGCCGCATACTGTTGTCTCCTTTGACATATCGCCTCAATGAATGACGGATGGGCGACGCCATTGTGTAGCGAGTGAGCAGGAGCATCTGGACCGCTGTTCTGCCTGTGCTGTGCTGCGGCGGCAGGATGGCACAATGCTTGAGCCACACGTTTTCTTCCCAAGGCCCCGCGAGATTGGTGATCGCTGCATGCCTGTTGAGCAGGGCTGTAGTAGCAACGTTAACTCCCTGACCCACGCTTCAATTATCTGCTTACAGATGTATACATATTACCCATATTTCGGCTCATCGGGTGTCTCAGCAAGAGCTGCCACACCGCCCGAGTATGGATTTTACGCCAACGCTCCGCAATGAGTGATACTGCTACGCCAATGCCTCGCTGAGCCCCTGTGCCACTAACTTTATTGGAACCTGCGAAGCGGGTTTTTTACCCCGTGGCCGCTTGGCATCCCGACCACTCTACACTGCTGCTACCCTGCTGACTCACGGACCACACAACCCACTTGATGGCTGCGCCCGCTGCCTGATCGCGCCAAGCTGACGCCCTCTTCTCCTGACGATGTGAAGCCCTTGCCCTCACCCGGCTCCCAAGTGCGGTCGGCAAACATCATCATCTATTTGTGTTTCATCGTCACTGCTACCACGTCCTCATCAACGCGGTCTTGGTATTGCAGAGGCTGACCCCTCCACAAACATGACCTCCCATGCCTCTCTCAACAATCTATACTTTGCGGCCTCCTGCCAAGAGAGAAGGGGATATTGGCCATTTCTTTGGATGCAACAGTGGCTGCTGACATGCCCTAATCAAATTGTTTCATCCTCGCTATAAATTGGGGCTCAGGACCAGAGCCACATAGTAGATCTCTGGCTGACGGGAACAGGATGGGACAGAGCGGGTTCGAGGACAGACGTGTGGGCCGATTCTACCAGCTCCCGGCCATGCCAACTAAGGGTCACCTCCTGTGTCTGACGTTCCCACCGACTCTTGCTGGAGTTGTCAGAATGGTCATCTGGGAGGAAAGTGGAGACTAGTCAACCAATCAAGAAAACCTTGGGTTGCTAGGCAGTAACACGGCTGCCTAAGATGACAGCGCGCAGTTTTGTGGCCTCTCCGATGTGACACACTGCTGCGCAACGTTCCCCTTGCTGTGCTGCAGACCTCGGGCCTGGAATGTTTGTGCCTCTGCCACTCGCAGGTGAAGAGCCCTGCCACCTTCTATTGTCTGACATACAGTACTTGTTCTAAAAATGTACAGACACTGTTTGATGATAGATATCTGTATATGATAAATCACACCCATTGTATTGACGCTCAATTGAAACCCTAGTAACAAGACTTGGTCAAACCTTGGATATTAAAATTGCGCTAAAAACATGGGCAGAACAGAAAAAATTGGATTGTATGTGCCGTTTAATAAACTCTGTGTATTTTTCTGTAAATATAAAAGCACAAAAAAGGCTTAATTACCTTCGATATGCGAATTTTGTACCAGAATTCTTCTGTGGCGAGAGTTGAAAAACCAAAGCTTTCTTCTTACTGCGTAAACTTGCAGAAACAACGCTTAACTTAACCCTGGATGTAAATTGCGCCAAAAGAAAGAGCAAACCTACAACCGAACACTAGCTTTGATAGCGATGTTTCAAATGGCGTGCTTTTCTACGATACAAAACAAGAGATAAAATTGTAATTAACCTTCGCTTGTGAATTATGCTACAGGTAAAATGTATTTTTTTGTGCGGCATTGAAAATGAAGGTTTCTTGGGATCAACCACAGCCTGAAAAACATTATGCTTATTACCCCTGGATGTAAAATTGCGCCAATGAATTGTGCCACCATCAAACTAGTAGGTTTCTGTAGAGTCTTTTAGTTTCAATGCGGGTTTTTTTACGCCCACACAACAAGTGATAAAATTGTAATTAAACCTTCGATTGTGAATTATGCAATACCAGGATAAATGTTTATATTTTTGGCAGTTCGGTGGGGGGGGGGGGGGATTGACGGTTTTTGGAGTCACTTACAGCAGAATAACAAACGCTTAATTAACCACCTGGATGTAAAATTGCGCCAAAAAAAATTGATCAGCCAAAATGAAGTGTTATTTGTATTGTAAAAACGCTGTTTCTTTAAATGAATACAAAGGAACTGGCTTAGATCCCCCTTGGATATTAAATGTTTGGAGCAGTAGGATTTAAATGTATATGCAGCTGCATGGACCACAGGGGATTTCAGATCCAATATCCCAAAAAAAAACAGAAAAGAACGTTAAGAGAAGCAGTCTCTGAGACAAGCTAACACCCCCCCAAAAATCGCTGTTATAAAAAACAGTTCTTCATAAAAACAGCCCCGGGGCACCTCCCTGATCATCAGTGAGAGGGTATCAGCTCCCCGCTCGCGGGCCCCCACTTGTATATGCGGGACGTCACAGAAAACCCCCGGGCTTTTATTGGGTCATCTCTGCATATGTCATGCAGGAATTGCCCTTCTTCCCCCCAGAGTGCTTTGCCCCCTGTAGCGCCATGTGCTCGCACCCATTTCCAACCAAAAGCACCTTCGTTTTACCCAAGTCCCCCAAACTTCGACTTCCCTTCGAACCCAAGTTTTCCTAAAATTTTAAAAGAATTCCCCTTCGTTAGAAACAATTGCCCTTCAATTTTTTATGCATTAAAAAAAAAAAAAAAAATGCAAACTGTGTTTATACGTAATTCGCCATCTAATGCACAAAAACGCGGCACCCTTGACCAAAAATTTTAAAAACTTTGATTCCCAAAATTTTTCGCCATTCTCCCCGTTCTAGGGAAACCCCAAAAAGTCACCTAGAATTTGGCTGCCCCATGAAACAACCCCTGGAGAGACATAGCAATTAGCCAATGAAGGCCATTTGCGAAATACAAGCATACGACAATTGGCATGCTGGGATTGAAAAAAATTAAAAAAACCCCAGGTGACCCCATTTGGGTGTACCCTTCAAGGGGAAATTTTTTGGGGGTAAAATTAAATTTTTAAAAAAAGTGTTTCATAAAATTAATTTAAAAAGACTTACTTTCATTGAAAGGCAAAAAAATGCAAACTGAGTTTTATACGTTTATGCGTAATTCACCATTACCTTCCAAAACAGCGACACACCTTGCGCAAAAGTGAAAATTTTTCCCCAATTTCTTCTGCCATGTCCCCCCCGTTCTAGGGACACCCCACATGTCACCCTAAAAATTTGGCTCCCCCCAAACACGCCTTTGGCCCAACCCAATAAAATTAAAGCTCATGAAAACGCCTTTTTTGGGCTGAAATACCAGAAATTCCCCGAAAATTTTGACATCCGGGGATGTGAACAAAAATTTTTATAAAAAACCCAAAAAATGACCCCTTTTTTGTAACGTACCCCCCCCAAGGAACATTTGTAGGGGTGAAATTTTAAAATTTTGAACAAACAGGTGTTTTTTTTAAAAATTTTAGTTCACCCATTATTGTGCGTTACAAATGGGGGAAAAATGCAAACTGACTTTTTTTCCGGACTTGCCATGAAACCCACAAAAAACCAAATAAAAGGTTTGGTGCTTCGGGGAAACGGTACGACACAAAAAAGGTAAAAAAAGCAAAAAACCTAGAAATCCATAGACGAGGGGTACAGTTTGAAGAAATTTTTTTTTTATGCAGAGGGGGTTTAAAACAGGGCAGATTTCACAACAAAATGTGGTTTTCCTTTTCTGTTTCCCCCTTTTTATAGTATAGAAAGGGGGAACATCAAAACCAAAATTGCTGGGGGCCCTTTTTTTCCCCAAAAACAACGCCTTTTTTAAACCTTCCCCTTGGGAAGGTCCTAAACACCCCTGCCTTGGGCCTTTGAACAAAAAAAAAAGAAAAAAAGCGTTGTACATGCCTTTTTTGCAAAAAGGGTTCACGGCCGGGGGTTTTTTGGGTACCAAAAAATTTTGGGGCCCTTTCGTCAGAAATTTTAAACGGGTTCCCCAGAAACCTAGCCCCGACAGGTCCCCCCTCCCATGTACCGTTTTGTAATCCAGAATAAAAGCCCTTTTGGGGGCGCCCTGTACTCCCGGGAAACCTTCTAAATTGGCGGGGGTTTGTTGCTGGGGCCGGTGACTTTTGGGGTTTAAAAAACAAGGAGGGCCCCCTTTTAACCTTGTTTTTTACCAGAAGCTTTGGTCCCACTGGTTTTGGGACCTGCTTTTTTCCCTTGGGAGCAATTGCGCAAAAAAGGGGTTTTTGGGGAGCCCCCCTTTTGGTTTCCCTGCCAAAAGTGCCGCGGGGCGCTGAAACGTCTTTTTGCAAAAGCACTTAAAAAGGGGAATGCTGGTATAAAATTACCCAACAAAATGGTGGAAACCCTTTTAAAAATCCAGCAATAGGCCCCAAAAACCCCAAACACTATTTATTCCACAAATTTTTAGGGAAGGGGGAACGTTGGGGAAAACAATTTTTGGCTGTCCCCCCTTTCCCGTAAATGCGGAAGTTTTGGGGTGTCCCCGGGGAGGGTATCTCTCGCACACCCCTTTAAAATTTTTTTATCCCAAACCGCCTCTTTTTGCGGGGGCAGGTTTTGGGCAAAATTTAAGCCTCCCCTTGAAGTGTAGGGGGGGGCTAAATTTTTACAAAAAATAAATTTCTCGGGGGTTATAACCCCTAAAAAATTTTGGTGCTGAAATGGATGAAAACGGGCCCGAATTTTTATATAAGCGGGTCAAAAGTGGGGTCTTCAAGGGGGGGGCCCAGTGATATATCAATGTAGCCCCAAAAATCTTTGAATTTGCTAAAAGCGGGTAGGGGACATGGCATGGGGGGTAAAAGGGGGTACTGTAAAAGATAAATTACCCCAAATTTACTCCCGGGCCCCCGGGGATTTTTCACTATGCCCATGTTTTCCAGAATAAGGCCCCAAAATGCCATCATCTCTGCGTGTCCATGGGGTCCAACCCCAGAATGAGGGAAATTGGGGTTTAGGGCCAAAAACTCTGTGGCATAGAGGTTGGTCCCGTTTCCACCCCCCGAAAATCTACCAGATTTCCCCAAGAAAAAAGCTTTAAAAAAAAACTAAATTCATTTTTGGCCTGGTATTTTCCCATAGGGACCCTGGGGGGGCCCCAAAGTTTAGGGGTTTTGTCTTTAATTTTCTGGGTGCTGGTCCACACCCGGGGTTTACTTCTTTTGGAGGGTCATCTCTTTTGACCTAAAAGGGGTCTACGGGAGGGGGGCCCCATTTAGTGGAGGGGGAATTTTGGGTTATTCTGGACAAGGGCAAACGCATTTAAAACCCTCGTTCCGAATCACTGGGGGAATCGTAACCCGGGAAGGGAAAAGGCCCTACACCCCTCCCTGAGTACGGTTTACCCGGCAAGAAAGGGGCAATTTTTTTTTTTTTTGGCATATTTTATGTGGGGGTGTAAAAAAGTAGGGTTTTTCTTCAACACTGTTTTTGTGTAAAAAATTTTACGGGGTTTTGAAAATTGTAATTTCACACTGTTTGTGTAAAAATTTTTGATGGGGAGGTGTAAAGTTGTTATTTCACTTTTGGTTTTGGGGTTACTTTTTTTTATTTAAAAAATAAAAATTAAAAAAAAAAATTAAAATTTTAGTAAAAAAAAAAAAAAAATTTTAAGTAAAAATTTTTTTTCTATTTAGAAAAAAAAAAATAATTAAAATTCAGTAAGAAAAAAAATAAAAAACCCAAATGAAAAAAAAATTACTAAAGTCTGTCTATTTTTTATAAATATCTAATCATAACGGACATAACTAACCTACCTACGCCCTCCAACCAAACTCCCTCCTACTAGTAAGCTACGCTCCAACCCCTATTTTTTTTTTTTTAATTGGAATAAAAAAAAAAAAAATTAAAGAAAAATAATTAAAAAATCATGATGGACGTCACTGATCAACGCCAGGGGCAGCGGACTTATCCCGCGTCCCACCTGAACGTGGCTATTGTTAGTGATTTTCGTCACTAACATGTTAAAAAAAAAAAAAAAAACAAAAATTCTCCACTAGCCCCAAAAAAAAATTAACAGATACGGTCTGAGGCTCACTGACCAACGTTGAGGGCAGGGGAGGTTGTGCAAAAATTGGAGCAATAAAAAAAAAAACCCCCGAACCCTAAACTAAACTAAAAAAACCCCCCGAACCCAAAACTAAAAAAACCCTAACCAAAGGGCAAAAAAAAAAAAAATCTTGTACAATCAAAAAAAAAATTACAAAACGTCCGTCTTTGATATAAATCTAAATATATTATATATATAATAATATATATATAATATAAAATAATTATTAACACCCCACATAACACACACTTTTTAACTAAAAAAAAGCTAAATTTTTTTTCACTAGTAACAGACGCAACTAACCCAACCTAACCAACTCCGCTAACCTACCCCCTCCCTAGCTAGTAATTACTCTCCTAACCCAATTTTTTTTTTTTATTTTTTTTTTCTTACTAATTACAAAAAATAATTATAGAAAAAAATTTTAAAAGATCAGTGACGGGTCAATGATCAACGCTCAGAGGCAGCAGGACTAACCCCTGCGTCACCACCTGAGCTTTGGCTTTTTGATTAGTGAGTATTCACTAATCCGCTAGAAAAAAAAAAAGAAAAAAAAAATTTAAACCACTAACCCCAAAAAAGAACTTGTCAGTGAGGGCGTCCTGACCACATTGAGGTACGGGGGTTTGCGCAAAAATTGGCACAACCCAAAAAATAAAACCACAAAAAAAATAAAAAATAAAAATGGAACATAAATTACCAAGGAAAACTACAAAGCTACACTTACTGCTCAATGGCTGAAAGATATACGAGCCCCATCGCGGGATCTCGGGCCCAAAATGCTGAGGGGAAAATAGCAGAAAATTTTAGCTTTGTTTTTTCCTTTGGGAAATTTTTATTTTCCTTTTTTTTTTTGGGGTTTTTATTTTTAATAGTGTAGGGATTTGCAAGAAATAGGACCCTTTGCCGGGCTTGCAAGCTTGCATATGTACTACCCGTTCAACTAATACCTCATATTTTTCCGCATTTATTATATTTTTTTGCCAAAAACATTTGGGGACTTAGGGACAAGTATTTTTGCAGGCCCTTCAAGTGCGGGGAAGCCTGTCCTTTTTATATTATGGCCTTAGGCTGTAACTCAGCAGGGGTTTCCTGTAAAAATGGCGTTCCCCTTTGCATCCCCTTATCTATGGCTTTCTCCCATTTTTATACTGGGGCTTTCGCCTGTGGTGTAATTAGTACCTAGAGCATTGGCTCATTAATACCCGGCCTCCTATTTTTCCCATGCAGCTTTTGGGGCCAGGATGCCTGCTGAGGGGACTCAGTATATCTTTCAGCCTTGAGCATAAGTGTAGCTTTGTATTTTCCCCCTTGGTAATTTATTTCCATTTTTTTTTTTGGTTTTATTTTTAATATGTAGGGACTTGCAAAAAAATGGGACCCTTTCCCGGGGGCTTGCAAGCTTCATCTGTAGCTACCGATCAACTAATCCCTTTCATATTTTTCCACATTTTATTATATTTTTTTGCCATAAAACATTTGGGGTTTGGGTACAAGTTTTTTGTCGGGACACCTTCTAAGTGGGGGGAACCTGCCCTTTTGAATTTAGGGCGCTATAGGCTGAACTCGCAGGGTGTTCCTTATGAAGGCGTTACCCTTTCATCGCCTTTCTAGGAAATTCTCCCTATGTGTTTACTGTGGCTTTCTGATGCTGGTGTGAATTAGTACCTAGAGCATTGGTAAATTAATATGGGGCCCTGCCTTTTTTTCCCATGCAGCTTTTGGGGCCAAGATCCCTGCTGAGGGGACCGTATATCTTTCACCCATTGACAGTAAGTATAGTTTGTAGTTTTCCTTGTTTTTATTTTCCATTTTTTTTTTTGTGGTTTTTTTTTAATAGTTAGGGTTTTGCAAGAAATGGGGGTTGCCTTCCCGGGGGCTTGCAACTCTGACTACCTTTCAATAATCCCTCTATTTTTCCAGCAGTTATTATATTTTTTTGCCATAAAACACTTGGGAGTTTGGGGTACAAGTTTTTTGTGCAGACCCCTTTCTAAGTCGGGAAGCCTCCCCATTTGAATATTATGGGCGCATGGCTGAAAATCACATGGTTTTCCTGTATGAATGGCTTTACCTTTGCATCGTTTATCTATGGCATTCCCCCTATGTGTTTACTGTGGTTTCTGCAGGGCTGGTGTGAAGGGGGTCCCTAGAGCATTGCTCATTAATATGGGCACCTGCCTATTTTTCCCCATGCAGATTTGGGCCAGAGATGCCTGCTGATGGGACTCAGTATATCTTTCAGCCATTGAGCAGTAAGTGTAGCTTTGTCGCAACCCAAAAAAATGAAAAAAAATATGTAAAAAAAAATGTAGAAGAAAAAATCCCTGCACCCCCAAAAAAATGCTAATCAGTTTTTATCATGTTAGAGACGGGGAAAGGGGTTTTAACATGCTTGACTGCACTGACGTATCTGTGCTTATAACACAGACAGCTCAGGGGGCTACACAGAAAAAAGCTGGAGCCGGCGGAGTGCAGACGCACCACTCCACCAACGATTGCTGCCACTGGACCCCCAACATCACCCTGGACCCCCAAAACTATTAGTACAGGGGGCATGGACCCCGCGACACCACTCTGCCACCGTTCCTAACCGAAAGGGCGGTGGCGGGCGATTCGTATTTTAAAGTCCAGACAGCGTGCGATTGATGGTGGGTGCCGACTGACCAATCGCAGTTTAGGGGGTGGGGGGTACCACCCCCAAAGCCCCCAAAATACTCGTGGTGAAGGTGCTGTCTATCAGCACCTACAGCGCCGATCGCTGTCCGTGGGGCACAGCCTTGGTTTTCAAAGGACAATTGCCGTGTTTTGGCTGTTCAGTTTTTGAACAGGGCAATAAAAAGTATCATGATGGGGGGGGGGGGGGCATCGCTGCCTCTCTGGGCACTGATGGAAGATGGTCTGCTGTCAGGGACCGCAGCCGTCTTCCCTGGATCACCGCGACTTTAGCCGCGGTGGTCCTTTACTCCCATGACGGACGTACCCATACGCCAATTTGTGGGAACCCCTACCCGACCTTGATGTATGGGTACGTCAAATGTCGGTAAGGGGTTAATGGTATTATTGACCACACTAAATAATGTATGGGAAACCCCAAAATAATTTCTTGTGGGGTGAAAAGTGAAAAAAGCGCAGTTATGCCATTTTGGTGTATAAATGACATGATACCTATATTCTAAATGTCGGTATGAATCTGATTGTACCAAATTTGTACAGTTTTCATTATGTTTTGCTCCTTAAAAAAAAATAAATAAAATAATACAAAAAAGTTTCTTTGCAGTGCTATTTTCTAAGATCAATAACTTTTTAATTTTTTACATACTGTTGCATTTACTACCCCCCACGGCCCCCAACCTTTTTTTTCCCCCGGGCCCGGTTTTATACCAACAATTTTTCCATGGCCCGGGGGGGGGGAGTTTTTGGGGCTGGATTTTTAGGGGCGGGGTTATAAAACGGGTGGAATTTAGTATCACCACAAAGAAAAACCCCCCAAAAAAGTGTATACTTTTCCCATTGTAGGTAAAATTGGGGTAACCATATTTTAAAACAGCAGACTGTCAGCTCTGTGGTCAGTATTATTTAAGCTGACCCACAGAGCTGCAGTCAGTCTGCAGTAATATTGATCAGCATTATACATAATATATATTATATATATAAAATATACATATGTAATCACCCCGTCATTATGGAATATTGCCCCCTGTGTAATGATATATAAATACATGCCCCCCCCAGCAATGATAGCTAAATACATGCCCCATCCAGTAATGATAGATAAATACATGCCCCCCCCTTAATAGATAAATACATGCCCCCAGTAATGATGATAAATAAATGCCCCTCCAGCATTATCTTTTTTTGGTGTGTGTATCAATTTTTAGGTGTGTGTGTGTATCTATTTAGGTGTGTGTGTGTGTGTATCTTTTTAGAGGTGTGTGTGGTGTTGTGTGTGTGTATCTATTGGGAGTGGGGGGGTGTGTGTGGTGTGTTTTCATTTAGAGCTGTGTGTGTTTGTGTGTGTGTATTATTTGGGGTTTGTGGTGTGTGTATCTATTTAGGGTGTGTGTGTGTGTGTTATCTATTAAAGGGGTGTGTGTGTGTGAAAATTTTATTTAGAGGGGTGTGTACTATTTAGAGGTGTGTGTTGTGTGTGTTTTTTTAGAGGTGTGTGTGTGTATCTATTTAGAGGTGTGTGTGTTTGGTATCATTTAAGGTGGTGTGTGGTGTTTTATCTATTTAGAGGTGTGTGTGTGTATTATATAGGGGTGTGTGTGTATTATTTAGAGGTGTTGTGTGTGTGTGTTTGGTATCTATTTAGAGGTGTGTGTATTTTTTTTAAAGGGGTGTGGTGTGGTATTTTTTATTTCAAACCCGGGCACAGTAGGGGAAAAAGGTGATTTGAGTGCCTTTGAACGGGGCATGGTTGTTGGTGCCAAAGGGCTGGTCTGAGTATTTCAAAAACTGTGATTCCTGGGATTTTCACGCACAACCGTCTTGGTTTCAAAATGGCCCCGAAAAAAAAAAAAAACATCCAGTGAGCGGAGTCCTGTGGGGGGAAATGCCTTGTTGATGCCGGGGTCAAAGGAGAATGGGCAGACTGGTTCGAGCTGAAAAGGCAACAGTGACTAAAATACCCACCCGTTACAACCAAGGTAGGCAGAAAGCACTCTGAACCACAGTACGGGAACTTTGGGGCGAGGGGGCTACAGCACAAAAAACCACCCCGGGGTGCCACCCCTTTTCAGCTAAGAACGGGAAATTGAGGCTCCAATTTCCCCAAAGCTATCAAAATTGGACAGTAAAAATTTGAAAAAACTTTTGCCTGGCCTGATGAGTCTCATTTCGCTCGACATTTGGGAGGTGGGGTCAATTTTGGGGGGGGTCAACAAATGAAAGCAGGATCCATCCTCCCTTTATCAACGGTTCGGGGCTGGTGTGGTGGGTCATGGTGGGGGGAATTTTTTCTTGCACCTTTGGGCCCCTTTTTACCAATTGACATCGTTTCAACACCTTGTGAATCAATGCCACGAAGAATTTAGGCAGTTCTAAGGCAAAAGGGGGGCCAACCGTTTCTAGCATGGGGACCTAATAAAAAGGCCGGTGAGTGTATGTATATAATTATATATATATATATTATATAATATATATAATATATATATAATATATATATAAATTAATAAAATGTGTATTTTTTGAGTATTGAACGTGTGTGATATATATATGTGTTGTGTATATCCATATGATTTTTGTTATACACAATATATACAGATACACACAGGCACTGACACACCACACATATTTTATATAAATATATTATATTTTTAAAAAACACACACACAAATATACAGATCGTACACAATATACAGACACACATACACGACAATACGCCCCGCACACACCAGACACTACAGATACACACGCACGCACACAGCCATACAGATACCCAACAAGATACACACCCCCACACACGACATACGATACCAACAGGGATACGATACACACACACACACACACACACACTAGACACACATACAGATACACACACACACAAACCAGACACACACATATATACGCACAGATATGCACACACATACAGATACACACACACATGCACAGATACGCACACACATACATAGATACACACACAGATACACACATACAGATACGCACACACAAACATACATACGCACACACACAGCAGACACACACATACACACAGCAGACACACACATACACACAGCAGACACACACATACAGCTACTCACACACACACACACACACACACAGATACGTACACGGAAACACATACAGATACGCACACGGCACTACAAATCACCACAGCACAACGGACCCACAAATACACCAGCAGACACACACATACAGATACACACACACATACAGATACACACACACACACACAGCAGACACGCACACACAGATACACACAGCAGACACACACACAGATACCCACAGCAGACACGCACATATGCAGATACACACAGCAGACACACACACATACAGATACACACAGCAGACACACATACACACAGCAGACACACACACAAATACACACAGCAGACACACACACAGATACACACACACACAGATACACAGCAGACACACACACACAGATACACACAGCAGAGACACACGCACCCAGACACATACACACAGCAGACACATACACACAGCAGACACATACACACAGCAGACGAATACGCACGCACACACACAGACACATACAGATACACACACAGGCATACAGATACACACACACACCAGACACACATACAGATACACATACACACACATACAAACCAGACACACATACAGATACACACACAAACCAGACACACACACACATATATATACGCACAGATATGCACACACACATACAGATACACACACAGATACGCACACACATACATACAGATACGTACACACACATGCACAGATAGATACACACACACACAGATACACACATACAGATACACCCACACAAACATACATGCGCACACATACGCACAGCAGACACACATATACAGATACACACACATACAGCTACTCACACACACACACACACACACACAGATACGCACACGGACACATACTGATACACACAGCAGACACGCACACATACAGATACACACACACACAGATACACACAGCAGACACGCACACATACAGATACACACACACAGATACACACAGCAGACACGCACACATACAGATACACACAGCAGACACGCACACATACAGATACACACACACATACAGATACACACACACAGATACACACAGCAGACACGCACAGCAGACACGCACACACAGATACACACAGCAGACACACACATACAGATACACACAGCAGACACACACGCACCCAGAAACATACACACAGCAGACACATACACACAGCAGACACATACACACAGCAGACACATACACACAGCAGGCTCGCACACAGACAGATACGCACAGCAGGTCGCACCAAAAAGTACACACGCAGGCTCACACACTACAGAACACAAGCAGGCTCACACACATACAATTCCAACACACATACAGATACACACAAACCCTACAGATATACCCACACATTACAGAACACACACACACATACGATACACACACACATACGAACACACCACAATACCACAGCAGAGACGCACACACAGAACACACACACAGATACACACAGCAGGACGACACAAGGGTACAGCAGCAAACACAATACGATAACACACACCCTACCACTAACACAGCAGACAGACACACACATACACACAGCAGACACACACACACACACAGATACAGACAGCAGACACACACACAGCAGACACACACACACACACACAGCAGACACACACAGCAGACACACACACATACACACACACAGATACACACACAGATACACACACAGCAGACACACACACACAGATACACACAGCAGACACACATGCACACAGACACGCACCCAGACACATACACACAGCAGACACATACACACAGCAGACGAATACGCACGCACACACACAGACACATACCACACACACAACAGGCTCAGATACCACACACCAACACACTACAGATACACATACACACAATACAAACCCGACACACACACTTTTTAAAAACCACAAATTCACACACCAAAAGATACACCACAATACCACACACATCATACAGATACGTACACACCATGACAGATACGCACACATACATAGATACACACACAGATACACACATACAGATACACACAGCAGACATGCACACATATAGATACACACAGCAGACATGCACACATACAGATACACACAGCAGACACGCACACATACAGATACACACACACATACAGATACACACACACACACACATACATACACACACACACATACACACAGCAGACACACGCACACGATACCAAAACAGATACACCCCGCGCACCCAACCAAAACACACGCAGACACATACACACGCAGCACATACACCAGCAGGCTCGCACACGACAAAACGCAAAAGCAGGGTCGACACAAAATACACACAGCAGGCTTGCACACATACAGATACGCACAGCAGGCTTGCACACATACAGATACACACACACATACAGATACACACACATACACACAGCAGACACACACACACAGATACACACAGCAGACACACACGCACTCAGACACATACACACAGCAGACACATACACACAGCAGACACACAGCAGACACATACCCACGCACACACAGATACACACAACACATACAGATACGCACAGCAGGCTCACACGCATACAGATACACACAGATACACACAGCAGAGACGCACACACAGATACACACACAGACACACACATATACAGATACAGAGACAAACACCTACAGATACCACGATACACCACACATAACACAGCAGAACCAACAGATCACACAGCAGACAGACACACACTACACACACAACACAACACACACGGCTCGCACACAACAAACGCACGCAGGCACGCACACATATAATACCCAAGCAGGCTCCACACAGACAGATAAAGCACGCAGGCTTGCACACAGACAGAACCACTGCAGCTCGACACAGACAGTACGCATGCAGGCTCGCACACTACAGATACGCCCGCGCTCGCCACATAAGATACGCACAGCAGGGCCGCACACAACAGAAACCCCCCAGGCTCGCACACAGACAGATCGCACAGCAGGCTCGACACATACAGATACGCACAGCAGCAGCACAAGACAATACGCACAGCAAGCTCGCACACATATTACATATATACACACAGCAGGGGCACACCACACACAAGCAGACACACAACACACATATACCCCCACAGCAGAAACCCCATATACACACAGCAGAAAACACCCAGCAGATACATACACACAGCAACAACCCCACAGAAAAACACACACAGATGCATACATACACACACACAGTACACACCAACCACCCCCACAGATACACACACAAGATACACACAAATTCGCACACCACATTTAAAAAACAGCAACACACACACACACAAAACCCAACATACACACACAACACGCACACACAGCAACAAACCCCACACAACACACACAGCAGACACGCACAGATACACACATCAGACATGCACACACATACACACAGACACGCACATACAGATACACACAGCAGACACGCACATACAGCAGACACGCACATACAGATACACACAGCAGACACGTACACACAGATACACATAGCAGACAGACACAAGCACACGCATACACACAGCAGACAGAACACACACACACATATACACATAGCAGACACACGCACGCGCACACATACACACAGCAGACACACGCACACAGATACACACAGCAGATATACACAACACAGACAAAAAAACCCCAGCAGACCAATAACCCCAAAACACCCCAGAACACAGATACACACAGCAGACCAGACAGATACAAAAAACACAGACAGATAACACACAACACAACAGATACACACAGCAGACACAGACAGAGCCAAAACACATATGTGGTGTACAGAAATTACACAGGGGAGGGGGTTGACTAGATTTGGGGACTGCAGCACACTGAACGGATGACTGTTTTCTCCTATTTCACTCCTTTTCCTGTGGGGGAGACAGCAGTCGTTAGTGAAGTGTGAACTCTCCCCTCCGGCACTGTCCCATCTATGCAAAAGGGCAGTCCCCGGGCATACAGGGAGACAATACATAAGCACGCATGCAGGGGAGGTGCCCCACACGTATACGGGGGCGGCATCTTGTCCCCTGACCCCCCAATCCCGTCTTATTGGAAGAGGAGCTTGGAGCTCAGAGCTCTTCTCCCCCCACCCCACTTACACAAGCAGCAGCGCTTGTAAAAAAAAAAAAAAAAAAATAATCCCGCAGCACGCTAGCTGCTGCAAAACATGCGGGTGGCGACCCATGGCGTGCGTGCCAGCTGAGAGGGCTGGGAAAGTCCCACCTCTGGCACGCGTCCATAGGTTTTCGCCACCACAGGACCTATATGAAGCGGGCCACACGATTTTGTGCACTGCTTATCTCTGCAGGGGCCAAATTACAGCGCCGTGGCAGGGGCAGAGGGGGGGGACCGCCCGGACAAAAGTCACCGGGGGCCCCGGCATCATGGGGAAGCCGGCCCCGGGGACGGGGAAGGGGATGCACTAAGGCCCGGGCCCCGGTCCGCGGCCCCGCGGTTGGGGACCCCGGGACTACTCTACTTCCTCCCCCCCTCGGGTTAAAACTCCTTTTAATAGTTTTAAAAAACTGGCGTTTTGGGCACCAAGTTTAAACAAAATGTTTTTTTTGCCAATTTTTGTCAATACATTTTTCTAGATAAAGCTTTAAAAAAGGGCCTTTTTCATTTTAGGATAAAAACGCAATTTTTTTTTTAAACAAGGGGAATCAATCAATTATGATAAAATATAACAAATAAGTAAGAAAATTTAAACTGTTTACGGGAAAAATATTTTGTGACTTTGGGGTTACATTTTTGGCAAAATATGTATTTAAAAAGGTAAATACTTAAAATTCTTCACCTCCCCCGGAGCTTGAAAATTATAAACCTTTTATGATTTTAAAATCAGGAAACTTAATGGGAGAAAAAAGGGAATTTCCCCAGGGGGGACTTTCCAACACCACCCGAAAGCGTCCTTACCCCCCGGGGTCCCCAAATTTCCCAAAATCACCAAATTTTTTTCCCCGGGTTCTTAATTTTTTAAAACCAAAAAAAACAGGCAACACAACCATTTTTTTGTGTCCACTTAGAATGCAAAGTTTTTTTTGGTTTTTAACCCTCACCCTTTGTATAAAGGAGGGCCAGCCCCTGAGACAAAGAAAAAAGAAAATACAGAATCCCTTTGGGAAAACCAACAGGGGGGGGCCCCCTTAGGGGGGTTAAATTAAGTGAATTTCCGGTAGGGCCTTGAGAGCTAAACAGAGGATGAAAGGGCCTTGTGATTGTGTGTTTTTTATAACTTGTGATACAACAAGGGAAATTTTTTAAAATTTCTTAATGTACAAAAAAATGGAAATTTAAAGGGCATCAAATGGGCCCACATTTTTCACTAGCACTACATACATGTAAACCCTTGTCCTCCTAGTACTTTTTTGTAATTTTTCTGCATTTTAAATTGGGGCCTTTTTTTTAACCCCTCCTACAAACATTCTGCCTAAGAGAAAAAATTTTTGGCAGACCCTAGGGGCCTTCATTAGGTATTTTTCTGGCTGCAATCCATCCCCTTTTTTTAACTTTTTTTAAGTGAAGTCACAAAAAAACACCTAATCAACAGAAGTTCCAAAAGTTGTACTCCTTTACAAAAAAGAATTCCCTTCTATTTTTTAATGTAGAAACCCCTTCCTTTCTTCAAGACGTAGGGGGATCCCCCCTTGTTCTACAATATAGTCCGGATATAAATAGATCAAGGGAGAGATTCTATATTAAACCTTATAAAATATTTTTTTGACCATACATATTTTTTTAAGGGTTACCTTTAAGCCATTTTTTTTCTCAAAACTAAAAAAACCCAAATTTTTTGCTAATGTTTTCGGGGGTTTTGTAGTTAAACTTTTCCCTTTTTTTATTATTTTCGGGGCCCCCTGTTTTTGGGTACCTGTCAAGCCTGAAATGCCCTTTTTTTGTACACCTGGTGCCCAAAACTGTACTCAATATTCCACGTTTTGGCTCCCCAGTGACTTATAAATGAAAAATAATGAGAAAAAATTTTTCTCATCAACCATCAAACCCCCTTTTAAAATTACCCCCCGGGGACCCTTTTTTCCCTTTGGGCATTGCTCCCCTGACATTTGGCCCTGCTAAAATTTAAAGGGTTTTTTCTGTCCATTTAAAAATTTCCCAATTTCCCCTTTTTCCATTTTCATTTTTACCCATTGTTTTTCCGAAAAACAAGTAATAAAGGGAAGGATTTTTCCTTCCAAATATCCCCTTTTATCTTGCTTTTATCCGGGAAAAAAAACCTTTCATCTGCCATTTCCCAAAAACGAAGGCCTCCCAACCTACCCCATACCACTATTTAATGGGATTTTTATCCTCTATTGTTTTATTTTAAAATTTTTAAATTTTTTTCTTGAAACCTTCTATAAGGTCATTAAAAAATGAAATTAAAAAAATGGGCCCCCAATACTGGCCCTTTTGGTACCCCACTATAACAAGAGATCCAGTCTGAATTGTAAAATTTAAACCCACCCCCTTTTTCCCCAAATTCATTTCAAACAATAACCCACAATTTAGGGGTTTAAACTTACCCGGCCACATTTCTGGGAAACCAACTTTTTGACCCCTTTATGAATACTGGCACCACATTTGCTATGCGCTCATCCCTTGGGACATTCCCAATTACTGCACAGTCCGTCTATCACTTTACTTAATGCCCTTTGGACACAGGGGTGTATACCATCAGGATCTAGTGATTTGTCTATTTTAATCTTCTTAAAGGGGTAGTCCCATTACAGAAAGTTCATCTGTACCCTTTAGTTTACTGATTTGCAGTACTTTAATATACACTTATTAAAAATTCTGTTCATGTTGGCTTATATATCTTTTTTTTTTCAGTCCCCAGGTTGCTATTTGGTTTCTATAAATTCCGGCTACTTCTGCACTGCCGGGAGGGAGATGTCATTATGATGTACTCTGTGGCCAGGGAATCGGTAAAGCGCATTCTGGCATATGTGTATTTAATCATGTCCCCGGCCATTGAGGAGTCACAGTGGCTGTGTATTAGAACTGCTCCTGGGCAAGTCCAGTAGTCCTAAAGCAGTTCTATGTTTCCTGCTTCTACAGAGGCAAAACAATGATTACTTTCTCTGCCCCACAAATGTTTATGTTGTAAACTGTCTCAGAGCTGCGGTGGGGCCTTTGGTTTTTAACTGATAGCTAAAACGACCTAACTCATTTACCCCTTTCCCCATGCTGTGAATAGAGCGATATCTGTGTATAGCTTATGGCAAGCGCGACTGGGGACAACTTTTTCTTACTGAAGAGCTGATTTATTATCACTTTACCCTTTCTGGCAATATAATTAATCAAATTACGCACTCTTTGAGACCGGGACTTGTGCCATGTGAGTGTCAGGCAGTAGTTTACATAGTTACATAGTTTGAAGGCTAAAAAAGAAAAGACGTTCACCCAGTTCGCCTTTTAGCTAAGTGTTGCTTAAGTTTAAATCCAGAGGAAGGGCAAAAACCCCAAATGAGGAAAGAAGCCAATTTCCTCATTTGAGGGAAAAAATTCCTTCTCAACTCCAAATCGGGCAATCGGAAAAATCCCGGGCAGCCCCTCTCCAGAATCCTAGTCATTTAAAACTTGAAATTTATTCCCCTCCAGAAATGCATCCAAAAAACCCTTTTTTAAATCTGTTATTGAATTCACCAGACAATTTTTCCTCTGGCAGAGAGTTCCCAGTTACTGCTTAACAGTAAAAAATCCTTCTATTTATAAAACTTTCGTTTCTCAAGATGTAAGGTGCCCTTTCCCCAGAACAGTCCGGGGTATAAAATAAAATCTTGGGAGAGATTCTAGTTGACCTTTTTAATGTATTTAAATTATTTATTATTCCCCCCAAAGCCATCTTTTCCCCAAAATAAAAAGCCCTAATCTTGAAAACTTTTGGGGTTTTTAGCAGTCCACCCAGCCTTTTTTTATTTTTTTTGCCCCCTTGTACCTGTTCAAACTCCCACAATTCTTTCCTGTACACTGGTGCCAAAACTGTACACAATATTCCCTGTGTGGTTACCCCGTGATTGTTAATGGGAGAAAATGTTTCACAGTGCATTTATGCCCTTTTAAAAACCCCTATCCTACTTCTTTTGGCACTGCTGCTGACACTGGCTGCTACAATTAAATTACTGTCCCCAGGATTCCCAATCCTTCTCCAGTCCTATTTTCCGCGTTTTTCCCTTTAAAATGTAAAGGGTTTTTCCTCCCCCCTTTCATAACCGCATTTATCTGTGTTAACCCATCTGCCTTTCTCTCCCCGGCCCCTTACCATCCTTTTAATATCAAAATTAAACCTCTATTGTTTTTATTACCTACAAAAGCTTATATCATCTGAAAAGATCGATATTCAACGTGCAATCCATGTGTAAATCATTAAGGAAAATGTTAAAGAGGATGCCCCCAATTTAAGAGCCCTTTTGGTATCCCAGTATAACGGGGAAATTCCAGTCTAGAAATGCCCATTAATTCCCAACCCTTAGTTTTCTATCTCTGAGTAAAGTTGCTTCCCCATTTGCAAAAATTTTTTCCCCATCCAAGCTTCTCTTTTTAAATTTAACCAACCTTTTATTGGACCGAAAGAAACCCTTTTAGAAAAACAAAGTTTTTTGAAAACCAGTGCCTCCCCCCGATCCAGCCCTAGAACTAATTTTCCTATAAAGCTAGGAAAATTAGTTTGAAAAAGCCCATCCTTCAAAAACCCAAATTTTTGGTGAGATAGCCCAGGTTGCATCTCTAAAAAAAACCTTAAAAACTTTTTTCCCAAACAACAGAGGTTAAGCTTACCGGCCTAATTTCCCAGTACCCACTTTTTGCCCCTTTTTTAAATTTTTGGGCACACATTTGCTAGGGCCCCCAATTTTTGGGGGAAAACCCCCCTTTATAAGGACAGCCCAAAAAATATTAAAGAAAAGGGGCCTATTATGACTTTTTTAATTTTGGAAGGGTTTACCAATCAAATTGGGGATTTGGGCCTATTTTAATCTTTTTTTAAACGGCCCCTCACTTTTTCCTGGGTTAAAAGGGAAAAATTTTAAGTTGGATTTCCCCTAAACCCTCTGCTCAAAAACAAAAAGGTCATCCTCCTGGGGTAAAATTTGGGGAAAAAAAAAAATTGTTTAATAGGTTTGCTTTTTTAAAAAATTTCGCCCTCTACGTCTCCCCCTCGTACTTTTAAAAGGGGCCCAAACCCTTTTCTTTTAAAATTTTTTTATTATTTATATAGTTAAAATAATTTTTGGGGTTGTTTATTTTTCTATAAAAATATGCCCTTTCCCTGTCCCCAAAATTTGCGGTTTTTAAACCCATTTTTTTTCAACACTTTATTTATTTTCCCTATAGCTTCTTAGCGCCTCTTCATTTCCCCCTCCTGTTTAGTTTATAAAAACCTTTTTTTTTTGTTTTTTAAATTGCCTCTTTTTACACCCTTTAACCCACATTGGGTTTTTTTTTTCCAATTATTTTATTACCAAAAGGGTATGTACCTTCCCAAATGGGCACCTAAGATTTTTCAAAAATATCCCATTATTATTTGTACTGCCTTTTTTTAAAAACCTTGTCCCACTCAATAGGGTTTAGGGGCCCCCTAAGCAGAATTTAAAATAGCCCTTTTAAAATTTAGTGTTTTTTGTGGCTCCTTGACAAAAAACTCAACGTAAACATTTGTGGGGCAGAGTGGATGATTATAAATCAATAAAGGAGGAGGAAAGCTCGGGCTACTGGAAGGAAGCATTGGGAGCACGCGGGCAGGCAGAAAAAAATAGACAAGCTGTTGTGAAACACCCACAGATTGAAAATGAGCTACACCCCTTTTTCTATTAAGAAGAGACCAACACAGCTAAACTCATGTGGTGGGACCACCCCTCTTAGGCAGAGCTGCACTTCTTCCTGGGTTAGACAAGAAGCACTTAGGGCAATATGTAAGAACGGGGCTGCGGCAGAATTCTGACCTCAAAAAGCTCTAGTAGAGTAGTTCTATAAATTATGAACAGGCGTACTCCAAACTTTGGAGCCTAAGTGCCTCGGTACTGCGGCAAAGACACTTTTTAGCGCACTAAAGTTTTGTGGCGTTCAGGGGGCGTGTCGCTCCACATTCGTATAAGTAGACACATTTATGATTCTTTGATGCCAAAACTTTGGTGCAGAACAGTTAGAACAGCCAGACCAAGTTAAAGGTGGTCTGTCTGAGCCTGAGTTGTGGTATTGGCATTAGACTGCGACTGTATGTATGAACTGCAGAAGAACAGGGGCATGTTACACCATATTCATTGGATTAGACACATTTATGAACATTGGATGCCAAACCTAGGCGTAGAACAGTTAGAACAGTCAGAACAGGTTAAAGGTGGTCTGTCTGAGCCAGACTTGTTATATTGGCACTACAATGCGTCTGTATGTATGAACTGCAGAAGAACAGGTTCATACATTCTGGCACATTCTACCCTGCCAATTTCTAATAAACGTATGCTGCTTAATATGTAGACACTTGTACACCTCTTCGCCTTGGTTCAGGGTATCATCTTCATCTACTCTGTTTTTCAGTACTCTCGACACACATGAATCATCAAGGCTTACGTAATTTCTATTTCATTTTATGAATTATTTTTCAAATATAGACAAACTTTTTTTAACCATAAATAGATACAACAATTCTTGTATAGTCCTTTTGTTTTCCATTTCAAAGGGCACTCTTTAACAAGTCCTCAGAAGTTTCCCTAGGACTCACAACAGAGCTCAAGCACAATCATCACCAGGCTTTTATGAGTAATTGTTCTATCTATTTATGGTTAAAAAAGTTTGTCTATATTTGAAAAATAATTCATAAAATGAAATAGAAATTACATAAGCCTTGATGATTCATGTGTGTTGAAAGCATTCTACAATGCCTTAAAGCTATTTAGAACTGGCCTTTCAGTGCCAGGATTTTTACATGTTGCCCTTAAGGTGGAATTTGCCTCATCCCTCCGACCATAAAAATATTTGCTTTCTTCTCATTGCCAACTACAATAGCTCCCTCATTACTTTTCAAAGGGCCAACATTTTCAGTTTTAATCTTTTTACTATTTATATAGTAAAAACATATTTTGGAGTTCATTTTACTGTCTTTGGCAACCTGCCTTTCTGTCTCCAAGCTTTGCTGTCTTTATCGGTTTTTGAAACACCCACATATTTTGTTTTTTTCCTTATAACTTTTTAGTGCCTCTTTACTGCCCTACTGTTTAAGTAGCTTAAATGCGTTCTACTGTTTCTAATAACGTTATTTCCATAAGGTATGAACCTCTCATAGTGATTGTATAAAATGTTTTTAAAAATCTCCCATATATTATTTGTTCTGTTATTTTTAAATACCTTGTTTCAGTCACTGGAGTTGTCAATGCATGATTAAAATTAGCCTTCCTGAAAATCAATGCTTTTGAGACTCTTCAGCAAAATACTCTATTGAAGAAGAAGTGGAAATGTATTTTATTGTGGTCACTATTTCCCAGGTGCCCCCCAACCTGAAACTTTGTTACTCTGTCAGGTCTGTTAGTCAATATTAGGGTTTCCTGTCTAGTTGGTTCCTGCACCAATTGGGAAAAGTAATTATCTTTAGTTATTGACAAAAGCCTGTTTCTTTTATGAGAGCCACTAGATTCAGTTTCCCAATTTATGTCTGGGTAGTTGAAGTCTCCCATAATAACAGCGAATCCAAAGACTGGGACAGCGTATTAGGAAGCAGCCAAAAGTGTAATGATAATATAAAAATAGTAATTTATTTCTAATCATGAATAAAATCGTTATTAGAGACAGACACACGGAGGGACATAAAGTGACATCCTCAAAAAACACTAACGCGTTTCAGGCACGTCCGTGCCCTTAGTCGTAGCAAAGTATTGTGCTAACATATCGGTTTAAATAGTCATACATTCCTAAAATCATTAAGGACAATAATTTACTCACCTGTCGGCACAGTCACGACGCCAAAGTTACTCATGATTACATACTTCCGGAATGCACATAGTGCCTGTCAAAACCGGAAGGAGAAAACGTCATGTGATTTCGGAAACATCCTGACTAGTGTTGAGCGATTGCGTTGGCTATCGAGATCGATCGATAGTCGATAGTCGGCCGCTATCGATAAGGTTTTTCGATTTGTGAGGTTTGATTTTGAGCGATGACCATTAAAGTCTATGGGAGAGCAACAAAACCTTCATTAATTAACTCAAACAAGGCTGGAGAAGCTGAAAATTTAAAATCCACAACAGTCAAATGGATACATGCTACATCTTAGGCAACCCACTTAGGTTATAAAAGTCACAGAAAAAAAGTCACAGACCATTCACTATCCCTGTCTTGTACCACAGCCTGACCCTTAAACCTGCATCACCCACAAATTGAAAAGTGCCAGAAGGCAGTCTGATTTGAACCCTCATCTTACTTGAACTGGACATTGAATATCCTGTTTCCCCT